>JBBPDE010019950.1:0-10864 GCA_037974605.1 Nannopetersius ansorgii
GTAAATTTGACTGTAAAATGACATTGTTTTGGTCTTGGTTGAGCTTGTGTGTAAAAGAAGTTCAAGCATTTTAAATTTGTTTTATCTGTATGCATTTTGTATCAAAGCAACCAGAAATGTGTTGATTGTACAGCCTACAAAGACGGATGCTGTGCTAACCATGTTAAGAGTTTAGGAAACATGTTAAATGTTTTGAAAAAACATAGTGATTGTAAAAAACTGCAATATACTGAGTTGTGTTTTCAGTACATTACAATACAATTTTTGTTTCGTATGGGAAGAAAAACAGAAAATGAACACAATATTATTTTTCTACAATGACCTGCAAAATATGGCAAAATAAAAAGTAAAACATGCTTTGCACTGCTATAATGTCATTTAACCGCTTTAGCAAAAACAACAGATTCTTCTTCAAACATTTGTCTCACTGAACTGCATGAGAGAGAAACATTGAGATACATTAGAATTAGTGACATACAGAAAAACATTAAAATAAAATGGAAAAGTTCTTTCTACTGATCTTATATCTTATGTCGTTGGAGAACAACATGCTGGAATCCATCAATAAATGCAGCTATTTTTTGTTAATTCAGTATAATCCAGTAAAATCAGTGTAATTTAGTGTAATTCAGTGCAGTTTTGATGTAATTCATTATTATTAGGTGTAGGTTGGAGTAAATCAGCATAATTCAATAATTTAAAAAAATGATTCATACCAAGTTTGTCTCCCTGATGTCCACTTGTGGTGACTCTAAACTAAACTGTGTTCCTCCTATTCCTTCATGATATGACGCACAGTTACAGAAAATAGTGGAAGAGCTCAAAGGCATCTCTGTGTTTCTGAGATGTTTGATTGTGCCCTCCAAATTCTACATGTCACATCAATCCTCATAAACCTCACAGGCGACCGTCATTTTTAACAAACAATAGAACCTGTGTTTCATCTGTTCCTAAAATATAACAATATGTTAAATTATAACTAGAGAGTTCTGTAAACACAACATTTCAGTTCTAAAATCTGGGGTCAGCTGCATGTTTTCCATGTGAGTTTTTCGTCCATGGAGGCCATTCTCTCTCTCTCTCTCTCCTGCAGCACACGGCTCTTCCAGAGTCAGGTGATTACCACGAGACCGCTGCCCTAATCCCCCCAGGCACCACAGGGTAGGAGTCTATAAAGGAATGGACATTCATGCAGACATTATCTGTGAAAGGAGCTGAGACAGAGCTCTTATTCTCTCCAGCCTGCCATAAAAAACACACTGTAGCCAATCCTTAAACACATCTCATTCTGCGTTTATTTAGAGCGGCGGAAGCGGTGCAGCAAGGTGGTGGAGAGGAAGAGGGACTGAAACCCTGCTCTCAAGTGGGAACCTGAGATGGACGTAAGTGTGTTGTATGTGCTGCTGTTCCTGGGCTTGACCTGGACGACAGAAGCCCAGTTCCCCCGCGCCTGTGCCACAGTGGAGGCCATCTTGTCCAAGCGCTGCTGTCCCCCAGTGGGCTCTAACCCGAGTGACGTGTGCGGGGTTCTGTCTGGCCATGGAAACTGCAGCGAAGTCAGAGTGGACTCCAAGCCCTGGGGTGGACCGTACAGTCTGAGAAACGTGGACGACAGAGAACGCTGGCCCACCAAGTTCTTCAACCAGACCTGCAGGTGTTTTGGTGAGTTCCACCTGAAGGTGAACACACTTTACAAACGTTTACTATTCTTTGACAAACATTCATGTCGATTTATCACACCTAGTCTGAAAAATGTGATCTCTTTATGAGCCAAAAGGTTTTAAAGCAGTCCATTGTGTCTCTATTAAAGCTTCTTAGTGTGTCTGAATGAACCCAAACCGGGTTCCTGATTAGGCTAACCCTTTCTGACTATTTCTGCCCTGTAAACAGGTAACTTTGCTGGGTTTAACTGTGGTGAGTGTAAGTTTGGTTGGACAGGACCGAACTGTGACCAGCGGAAAGCACCAGTTGTGCGGAAGAACATCCACTTGCTGAGTCCAGACGAGCTGCAGGAGTTCTTGGATGCTTTGGGCCGGGCTAAAACCACCATCCACCCAGACTACGTCATTGCCACTGAGCACTGGCTTGGCCTGCTGGGGCCCAACAAGAACGATCCTCAGTTCAGCAATATCTCCATCTACGACTTTTTTGTCTGGCAGCACTACTACTCAGTGCGAGACACACTGCTGGGTGAGGAATGCAGATAACCTTTAGCTACAGAGGGGTCTAGAGGGTAATTACAGTGTAATATAGATCATATTTGAGACCTCCAAAACACCAGAAGGGTGATGATGTTGTTAGGGCTTTTACAGAATCTCAAATAGAGACAAGGCATTGTTTACGATCACCTATCAGGCTTACCGTGAGTAATGTGATATAGTGGCAAAGTTAGGGTGTACTGAAGATATGATAAATACACTGTTAAAAAACAGACTAATCACAAGATTATTAATGATCTTTACTCTTCCTTTGACAAGAAACATCTACTCTAGATGCTGGAATATTGTTGTACAGCCCCGAGAGAACTAGTGAAGTCAGGTACTGTTGCGACATCGGTATGAAGATTTGAATGCATTCAGTTTAAGAGCATTAGTGAGGTCAGGTACTGAGCACCATCACTCCAGAGCTTCATACCCCTCTAGCCCACAAGCATGGTGACCTTAGGCTTGTGTGTGGTCTGTTCTGTTGCTCAGCGTTTTTTTAAATGACGTACAAGCTATGTGTGAACATCTGGAAACTCTTTAAAGTGTGTTTTTTCATGATTCAGTATGATCCTCTGTACAGTGCATTGTAACTTTATTCCCTCAGTAAAACCAGCTGTTACCTCATTCTAGGACCTGGGAGACCGTTCAAAGCCATCGACTTTTCTCATAAAGGCCCTGCTTTCATCACCTGGCACAGGTACCACATCCTGGGTCTAGAGAGGGACCTGCAGGTGAGTGGGATCCTGGAACAACATCACATCAGTCGACAGACACTCGGGAACTGTCAGGCAGGAATCAGGATTGGGTTTTAAAGGGGAAATTTGTTAATGATGTTATTGATGCTGTGGTCACACGATGGCCCATATCAGAACTGACCTACATGTTTGAATTTGTGGTTCTGAATGTCCTTGAAAAAGACTAAAACCCACTGATACTGTTACTAGTGGATTATTTTATGAATTCTTTAGCTGATTTACAGCAGTGTGGAAGTGAGGATGTGAGATATAACTCAGTGGCTGTTGTCCTTATTGTCAGTCAGTCAGTATTCTGATTCTGATTCAGTTTAGACTGTATATTTTGTTACCTTTACATAGTTGCATCGTAAAGTGTGTGAAACAAAATGATTGTTGATTATTATTACATAATCCTTCGCTTTCTCCCTCTCTCTGGGTAGAAACTGACTGGTAATGAGAAATTCGCTGTGCCGTACTGGAACTTTGCCACAGGCCAAACTGAATGTGATGTTTGCACAGACTTGCTCCTTGGGGATCGTGATCCCGCTGACCCAACCCGCATCAGCCCTCGCTCACGCTTCAGCAGCTGGGGCGTGGTGTGTGACAGGTCAGTACACTCGTGACAACAGAGAAAGAGGACGAGGGAGACAGAGAGAGAGAGAGAGAGAGAGAGACAAAGAGAGGGAGGGGAGAGAAGATATGTTGGGATTTTTATGTAATACTGTACAAGTCCAAGGTATCTGCATCTAAAAACTGTTTAGATTGGTATTTCTTCACAGTATATCAGTGAGTTCTTGTGGAAGTCCAGCATTACTGTAGTTTCATCAGAAACCTGGTTTGACTCAATCAGTCCTTCATTAAATTAAATCAGAAGCTTAACTTTGCTAGCAGAATTCCACTTTATCACATGCTGAGGAAAATAGTTCTATTTTGCAGAGATGGAAAAGATTTTTGCACAGTACTGCATGTCCAGCACTCACTCAGACTTTTTCACTCCTGTTTAGCTTGAACTGTAACTGTTTAACTGAGTGTTGTGTTTCTGCCGCAGCCTGGATGATTATAATCGACTGGTGACGCTGTGTAACGGCACTAGAGAAGGTCCTCTTCACAGAGGTGGGATGGGCAGAGGTAGCACCCGTCTGCCCACCATAAATGACGTCAGGAGCTGCCTCAACCTGCGGGACTTCGACAGTCCTCCATACTTCACCAACTCCACCTTCAGCTTCAGGTGAAGAAACAGAACCTCAGAGGAGATGCAGTAACCAGCAGCCTGCAGGGTTTGCAGGGATAAACTCATAGCTGGATCATCTCTGTTCAGTTCAAGTGCAAGAGTTCACATGAGTCCTTATTATTATTATTGAAAGCCCTGAATTTAGCAGAAAAGCTTTTCCACCACAAGAACATGGCAGAGCCCAGTAATTTAGAAAAAAAGAAAACCTGCTCAGAATTATTTTTCTTGAAGTGCTCTTTGTCCCCTCAGCGCTGACCATGCAGGTCAGTGAACTCAGAAAAGGAAGGATTAAACTGCCCACTGACCCACTCCTGCTCTTTTTCAGGAACGCATTAGAGGGCTATGATAAACCAGATGGCGAGATGGATGTCTCCATGACCAACCTTCACAACCTTGTCCACATCTTCCTCAATGGGACGAGTGCGCAGTCCCACTCCGCCGCCAACGACCCCATCTTTCTGGTAACAATGCAAATTTTCATGATTGATTGTATCTGGAGTCAGGTGGAGAAGGAGAACTGCAGTCCTTAGCTCTGCTTGTCTTCTTGATAGGTTCTGCATGCTTTCACTGACGCCATATTTGAAGAGTGGCTGCGTCGATTCCCCGGAAACAGCAGCTACCCTGATGAGATGGCCCCTATTGGACATAACCGGCACTACAACATGGTTCCTTTCTTTCCTCCCGTGACCAACGAGGACATCTATGTCTCATCCAGCCAGCTTGGTTATTCCTACGCCATCGACTTAGAAGGTTTGTGTTTATTTATTTTAACATATGTAAAAAGTGTTAATAGCTCAACAATAATACACAGCACTGATTTTGACCAATTGCTGTAGGTCCTACCTTCAGCACCACCACTGGGTTTCTGAGCAAGACCCTTAACACCAACACCAGGGAGACTGCCCCCTGTAGTTAGGAAATGGAAGTCACTTTGTTTAAAAGCGTCGGATAAATGCCGTAAATGTAGATGCATTTTCATCCTGCTAAATGCAAACGAGTGAGTTATGAGGCAGTATATCTTCTTTTCATTCTTTTTCCCAGACTTTTAGAATAGATACATTATCTTATCTTAAAGTCTGGGAGTTATTTGGATATTCTCTAGCAATGCTTCTTTGTGGTTCAGTTGTTTTTCAGTTGAATAAGCCAGTCTCCTCTATATCCCCTCTGTACCTGTGGGTTCTTCCTGGTTACTCTGTTAATGATGCTCCTCTGTGTTCCTCTCTCAGACACAGATCCAGGCTCCACCATGTTCATCCTGGGTGGGACACTGGGTGGAATTTTCCTGGGCCTGTTGCTGCTGCTGCTGCTTCTGGTGCTGTACCTACAGCAGAGACGCAGGAGGGAGTTCGAGCCCCTGATTAAAGCCGAATTCCTCAGCACCAAGTACACAGAGGAGGCGTGATTTCATGCCCTGCAGCCGTCAGGGTTCTGCAGAACAAGAGCAGAATGAAGTGAGTGATTATAGAGGAGGTTTAGGAAGGGCTGATTTCAATTATTCATTATTAACTGCTGATTAACTGAAAACATACAATAATTATAGAACAACCAAACAACAGCTACAATAATAAAAGAAAACAATGAAACATGATTTTATTTAAAAAAAAAAAAAAATTCAAATGCAGCCAGTTTTCTGTGATTTTTTTAATTTTAGGTTAATATGGCATTATAAAAAGATAATTAGCTGAACAGAATTTGTTGGATTCAATTAAAATTCAAAGTGAAAAGCAGAGTCAGTAACTATTGTTTGATGTCGATTTGCTGATTTTATGTAATTTGTTAAACATATGATGTTAAACAGTGTTTCCTTTGAAAAGAAAGAGTTACTGGAACCATTTAGCATATTCCAACCCTTACTCAGGGAATCTGTTCGGGACAGTTTACCAGTAAAACACACACACACACACACACACACACACACACACACACACACACACATAAAGTTTCACTTTATCTGTGAAACAGTGAGAGCACACATCAGCCAGAGCTGAAGCTGTGTTGATCAGTTTAATCTCCCAGATTTACATTTTGACCAAAGATAAACCCTCCAAACTGAACACTAAGTCATAATGACTTACTGTTACCACTGTACAACATTTCTGATTCATTCATGTAATCAAGTACTTTATTTTATTTTATTTTATTAAACAAATCAAAAAGATCAACTTTATTTCTGTTATTTTTGTTATAAAATGTCTTGTATTTCTTTTCTTCTCTTATAAGAAGATGCTTTACTTTGAAATATTCAGATACATTTAAGCATCATATTGTTTTATTGACACTCAGGTCGTATTTCTATCAGTGTAAACCTCAGTCTGAGTTCAGTTTTAACAATAAAAATAAACCAGGACTAAAAAGTGTAAAACTGTGTAGAGTAACAGAAAAACAAAGTGCTTCAGTTTCCTCCCCAATGCTGGAATGAATGTGTTACAACTCCGTAACTCTGTAACTCTGTAACTGTGCCTGAACTCTCTAAAAGACCTCTTGTTTCAGTAATGAACGAACAGGCTTGTTAAATTAGCCACGCTAAATCGGTACTTTTGAATCAGGTTTGAGTCAGTCAGCCAAAATCAGACATACTGATGAATCACTCATATCAAATCGTATTGAAGAGGTAACTATAAAATGATTGCCACAAATTTAATTGTAAAATCTTTAATATTTTGATTTGCAGACAAAACTTTTGATTTCAGCCCAGCCTCTAGGCCGGGTGCGATTTACTCGAGACAGCAATCATGTTCCAGAGCAGGAGTAAAAGATCCAACATTTCATAATAGACAACACAAACAAAACACTAGAACAGTGTGTGGTAATGGATGTGTGGTAATCTATGAAAGTTGGACAATACAGTGATGTCTTCAAAGAATAATAATAAACTATATGTTTCATCAAAATCATCAAACATTCCCTCGCAAAATTAATGTGCAAATTTCAAACAGTTGGTCTTTCCCAGCTACTGTAAATGTAAATGCTACATCGAGATGATTATGGGGGAAGACGCTAAATGTACACTTTCTAGATCAGATCACTGCTAATGCTAGTGGACATAATGCTAATCCATTATAGCAGCACTCAGTACTCAGTCATGTCACCAACTTCAGATATTACTTATTACAATTCTTACAAATAAGTGCAGTTACACCAACACTGCACGGTCAAAAGTATGCAGACTTTCTAATCAGTGTTTGACTATTACAGCCTCACCCATCAATAAACAGGTGTAGGAATAACAGCCAAACAATCCTGACATCCTTAGGGTCATTTTTTCATATTCTGCCCTGCTAGAGCTGCCCCAGCCAACCATAAGTGCTGTTATTGTGAGGTGAACACAGTAACAAACAGATCAGCAGGGAAACAGAGGGCCACACAAGCTTATACAGCAATGCTCTAAAATCTATCTTCAGTTACAGCACTCATGGAAGCCATTTCAGCACAAAAACTGCACCTCAGGAGCTTGGCATGGGTTTCACAGCAGCTGAGAAGGCACCAGCATGTGTGTGTGTGTGTGTGTGTGTGTTTTGTTTGTTATTGATTTGATATCCTACACTGCCCTTGAGTTTGAGAAAGGCACTACATGAGGATATTCCTATTTTTTTAATAATAAATCAGAATAATCAAAATAATAAATCATTATTTTCTGATCAGTTTGGGTCAGTGGAAACATGTTCTCTGGAGCGATGGATCAAATTTCTAATGCACTAATATGAGCTTGGCCAGTGCAAGAAAATGCTGCTTGCTCAGCTACATGGTGCCAACAATAAAGTCTGGCAGTGGAGGATTAATGGGCTGCGCTTGTTTTTCTTGGTTTAGACTCCTTAGTTCCAGTAAAGTGGAAAATGCTACAGCCTAAAGGACCTTTTCCTGCTCCTGAGATGTTTCAGCAGGACAGTGCCCCTCATTTACTCCTGGCTTGATGAGTTTCACTACTAAAAATAATGTACTAAAATGTGCTTAACCAAACCTTCATTTACCCCTGAAAATACACCAAAACTCTTCATTTGAATTAAGTGGCCATTCATTTGTGAATCGGACCCCTTAATTTGACCTTAAAATGAGTGTGAAACACCTTAATCTTAAATTTAAGGCGTTAATTCAGAAGGTTCTATTATTTAAGGGCCAAATTTGAAAAAGTAAGAGAACATTCAGTAGTTTTAAATCTTAATCTCTGTAATATGTGCACTTTTTCCTTTAATTTTCCTTCATTTCCTGTATGGGAGATTCAGGTCAAAATTAAGGTAATTTTAAGGGGTAAAATTAAGGGTTTGGTTTTGTAGTGTTTGGTGTAGAACTTGACTTGCTCTCAGACTGGACCTCAGTCCCATCCAACTCTTCCAGGTAGGGCTTCTCACCCAACATCAGTACCACAGGTGTTGTGGGATTTAGTGTAAAACCTTCCTAGAAGACTTGAGGCTTAAACTGCAGCAAAAAGAGGATTTGACTCTTCTCTGGTTACCCTCTGGTTTGAAATGAGATGTTCACCGAGCCTGTACGGATGTGAAAATGTGGGTGTCCACATACTTTCAGCCATGTAGTGGGTACATACACTGCTTTTAGTGCAACTGGTAAAAACAAAGGCTTCACAAAATACAGCAAAAATAAATTGCAGTTTGGAACCATGTTTTAACAAAACAGACTTCATGGCGACATCGACGCATCGACATCCTCTGCTCACAAGCCTGAAACAGCACCGGCGTGAGTGACGATGTCGGAAACCCAGACCCAGAGCCGAGCTGGAGAAATTTACAAAAGAAGCAAAGCTTAAAAAGCAGAAATGGTGTTTTGGTATATATGTTGACGCTAACATGGTTAATCATAGCTGGTGGAGTGAATGGGAGGTGGGTGTTTGAGGGCATAGAATGGTTGTAGAGTACAAATTCACACTGAATGCATCACCACAGATAGAGTTCACCACTCCTTTATGCGGCAGGTGTGGAAAGTTCTGTGTTCGGCTGAACCAGAATGATCTTTGGGATCAATCCTCAGCATCCCTGATGTCCTTCCAGTAGCGAGGACAGATCCTGGATCCTGAGCAGAAGAAGCCTGAGCCCCCTCAGCATGTCCTATCTGCAGTGGTGGAGGAGTGTGAGTGAGGACAAGATCAGAGTAAACACTGAGGCCTGGTGGAACGGAGGGACAGACGAATTCCCAGCAACTCGAACTGGATTTGATGTGGGACCTTCTGTGATTAAACCATCAGGTTCTGTAACGCAGGATTCCATACAGCCACTCCCACTCCCAGAACCACTGTTCTCATCACCTGAGAGAGAGACACAGCGAGAGAGACAGAGAGAGAGAGAGAGAGAGAGAGAGAGAGAGACAGAGAAAGAAACCTGATAAATTCCTATAAATTACTATAAAATACTGAAAATACTCATTTTGAACCCCTTACTTGAGTCCTGGAAGAAGATGTCATTGCCATTGTAGGCGTTCTTCAGCTTGTTGGTCATCACTTTAAGAGCCATCACCTGTTGTCTAATGAGGGAATCTGGCCTGGTAATGTCCACCGAAACCTCTGGATTATGGACCTGCTGAATGAGTCCGTCTTTAAGAACCTCAGGAATGTACCTGAGGGAAAACACCACTCCTGATTAGGAGGAGCTGATCAGAGTTGGCCCATTCAGTTCCTTAGAGGACAGTTTTAACCATGACATCACAAACATCAGAGAACATCTGCACTGATATACACTGAAATAATGGATCTGACTGATATGTTGGAATGGTCTGATGGAATGGTCTGATAGAGTGGTCTGATGGAATGGTCTGACTGATCTGATGGAATGATCTGATGGAATGATCTGATGGAATTATCTGACTGATCTGAGTAGTGAGAACTGACGGGAGAAGACCGCCTGCAGTTTATTCGGCTCCTGTTATTGCTGCAGTGTGTTTACCTGCCCATTTCCTGTCCGTTCCAGCAATCTTCATCCTCCTTCTCCTCAGCCACATGCTCCTCCTTACAGATTCCTTCTGGCAGTGAGGACCAAAAGTTTCTGGACTGTTTTAGCTTTTCTTTAATGTCAATCACCTGCAAAGTGTTATAATGATGGAATCAGGCAGATGGACCTTCTCACAGTCACTAATAATCACAGTCTGATTACTGAAGAACAATTCAGGTTTAATAATCAGTGTTTTTAAATATTTTCAGACTGTAATTTTGTATTGTCTTTCACATTTTCCTCATTTTCCATATTATTAGTACTATTATCATAGAACACTTTAATTCTTGTTTCCTTATTTCAGCTTTTATTTAATTGAAATGCATTTTACTGCTTTGTAGTTTGCTGTTTTCTTGTTTGTATGTTGGAAAATGAGGATGAGAGCAGGACAGAATATGGTGGAATGGTAAGTGCTACAGGCCTGTGAATCTTATAACTCTTTCACATGACTTCATACTTCTGAGGCTTTAGGCGGCTTTATGTGGTTGAATTAGATTAAGATTAGATTAATAAATCAAATGACTTCCAAATCCTGAACAGACCTACCAGGACGGCATTACAGCAACTGTAGGAAACTCACAGACAATCCGGGAGCACAGAAAAGGTGGGAACTGAAAGAGTGAACTGGAGTCGGTCCGACATGTAACACCGCAGTAGGAACACCAGATGGCGTCCGATTCAGCAGAGTCTCTCTCTCTCTCTCTCTCACACACACACACACACACACACACACACACACACACACACACACACACACACACA
>JBBPDE010019956.1:0-10864 GCA_037974605.1 Nannopetersius ansorgii
TGGAATTTTTGAGCACTGATGTACGTCGCTCTGGATAAGAGCGTCAGCTAAATGCCGTAAATGTAAATGTAAATGTACTTCTAGTACTACTGCTACTACTGCTGCTACTACTATTAATACTACTATCACTACTACTGTTACTACTACTACTACTACAACCACTACTACTACTACTACTACTACTACTACTACTACTACTATTGCTATTATTATTACTAGTACTCCTGCAACTACTATGACTACTACCAATTTTTCCATCCTACACATTTGCCTACACACTTGTTTTCAAAAATATGTTCATTAACCAGTTTTGCAAATCTTAGGTTTCATCATATTAGCAAGATAGCTTTAAAGGGCATTACACTGGATCTTTGTTTCCTATCACCAGGGCTGTGAATAATTAATTAGTACTGACTAAGTTGCTGTACGACAGACCACTCAGAAAAAATTAAAGCAATGAATAATTCTGAAATGTTGAAAGTGAACGTTCCAAGATTTCTTTAAAGTAAAGCAGCCCCTTGTGAACAGTCTCATGTGAACACACCACAGTACAGCACACAGTGTGAACAAAGTAAAATTCTCGCTCTGCATTTAACCCATTCACTAAATGAAGCAGTGGGCTGCCTCCCGGGGAGCGGTGTGTGGGGACGGTACCTTGCGGGAGCATAAGTGGTGCCACTGGCGGTCCTGGGATTAGAAACCACAGTCTTCTGATCGCAGGGGAAACTCCATAACCACTAACCCACTCAGCTGCAACCTTTTCCCAGGGATATTATTTCTTGCAGCATGTCTGCAGTGGCAGCGTTCAAGTTTTAACTGAGAAAACCGAAACAAAAATAAATGAGACTGATGGTGGCGTACCCTCCGCCCCTTGCAGTGCTCACTCTGTCCGGCAGGGGTCGCTGCTCTCAGACACGGCTCGCCGGCTGTAGGTACTTAAGGAGCAGAGGCTGGTCAATTTGGCCACATTGGTAGCGCGCGGGCAGAGTGGGAGGCAGTGACCGGGGTCAGTGATTTTTGCCTTCATTTCTAAATAAAAACGCAATTTCTCCTACTAGACAAGAAGAGAGAGAGAGCCTCTCGAGAGGGTTCATTCTTACAGATAAAGAGCACGTTTCCGTGCGTCCTTGCGCATCGATGGGAACGGTTCGCCTCCGTTCTGTTTTTTTCCCCGGTGCCAGTTTAGCTCAGCTCTCGCTCCTGCCTGCCTGTTTTACTGCTTTATTTCTGTTTTAATTTATGTGCGAGAGCTATGCGGCTCGCCTTCTGGACGTTATTTAAAAGACGCCTTCCGTTTCTCCCCTCGTTTTTCTCTATGGAGTGAGTGGAGAGAGGTGAGGAAGGCGAGAGATCACCTCGAGAACATCGGCTCTCTGTTATCTTTTTCGTTTATTTTCTCCCATCTTTCTTTATAAACTAAAGCACATTCTGCACTGATCTGATGGAGACTGTGAGTGGCTGTAGATGTGTGCCCTGTGATGCTGTTCAGATGTGATGCCCGCCTGGATCTGTTGACCTGTTGGATTTCATCCCTATGTCCAGGATGACTCGCTTTGGGGATGAGCCGCGCTATGGCAGGGGGGCTGCCAGGGCCGGGGGCGCGCCTGGAGCCCCCAGGATGTACAAACAGTCGATGGCTCAGAGAGCCAGGACAATGGCTTTGTACAACCCCAAGCAGACCAAGCAGAACTGTTTCACTGTCAACCGCTCTCTCTTCATCTTCAGTGAGGACAACGTGATCAGGAAATATGCCAAGAGAATCACAGAATGGCCATATCCTCTCAGCTTTAGATGCTGGACACACATGGATAGTGTCCCACAAGTCTGACCCATGGTTGGTCATCAGTGATAGGAGGTTGATATGTGTAGGAAGTACAATGGTAAAGGTATTAGAGGCAGCCAATGCAGTCATTTTCATTCTGAAAGGGTGGTCATTGTCATTAAAGATCTTTCAGCTCCTCTTTACACTCTCACACACTCAGAGCTCCTAGTGTTGGCTCCTCCACTGTCTGAGGCGATTCCCCCAAGCTTTCGTACAGTTGTGCAAGGAGAAATGAGTGTATTTGCCCCTCTAAGAATAGACAAGCTGTCCACCCTGGTGGACACAGGCTCTAGCATGTGCAGTCATTCTGTGTGACATCTAGTCTCTTCCTGTTAAAGGGTTTTGCTCCTGATGAATGGTAGCAGCAGTAAGTGACGAGTCTCCTGTCATGATGGAGATGCACCAAACAAGCCCGGGGTCCAAAGTGTTTTGCTGGGGCTTTTGTTTTTTTTTTTAAAACAGCCTCTTTTGCTGTTGTGATGTCCCTGCATGTTCTTGTGTTTGCTAAATTGAGGAATTAGTTATTGATCACCTGTTGAAATGCGTATGGAGATGGAGGTAAAGTTGATGAAGGAGCTCTCCGTGGTGCTGAAATCTTCCACTCAGTGTCGACATGCGTTAGTGTTTCCCAACTCCAGTCCTATAGTCCACTTGGAGGGATCGTTTTGCAGGAACCTTTTATGGGACATTTACATTGTGAGTGGATCATTTAAATTTTACTTTTCTTCACAGAACCTTTTGTATGCAAAAGTAGTTATTCAAAAGAATGGTCAAATGAAAATCTACTTCACACAGTTTTCTGCAGATTCCAGATTAACTTAATTAACCATGACATGTTTGGAGACAAAGTTTGCATATTTACCTTAAGTTTTGAGGATAATGTTGCTAGCAAATATGGTAAATCAGTATTCACCACAATCATCAAATACACCCCCAAATTCCTCTCAACCCTCTTAACCTGGTATGTCTTTGTTAATATGGCACATATTTGTGAAAGCAGTTTAGAATGTAGTATGACTTTCTGTGAGCTATAGATCCAAACTAAACTTTAGTCCTCAGTCCAGCTCTGGTGTTGTTCCAAAATTGCTGTTTAAAGCTGTGACATTTTGTTCATTTTAAGGCATGCTACGTCCTAAAGCACATCAACAAGTGTCCACATTAATGGACGCCTGGATGTGGTTTCAGTGCCTTCCAAGAAGATTTAATGAAGTATTTATTGAAAAAAAATAGGTCTTTGATGACTTTCAGTGTTTGCTTGCAATTTTAGATTCATCATTTCTAAATAAAAGGAGCAAAATTCTTCTTTCCTAAAGCAAGTAAAGAGTAAAATTTAGACCCCAAATTTCTTGTTTCTTTTAAGGAACCAAAAGTGAATATACTTTGTTGAAAAAAATGTTCTTTGGAGAATATTTATTGTTATGATTGTACCTGCTTGATTATCATTGGCTTGTGAATCATGACACTGTTAAGGGCAGGTCAAAAGTGCTGTGTTTTTCAACCCAGTCTTTGGGAATTCACAATCAGACAGCACTTTTGCTATAATCTCTAAAAATACTTCAAGCACGTTAACAGGAATACTTGACATCTGGTACAAGTGCACTCTGAACTGGGAGATGGCTCAGATATGAACTCTCCCCATGTTCAAGGTTGGAATCCACTGTTCATTTGTATGGACTGAAAAAGTGCCAATTCAAAAAAGCATCGTTATTTCTTCCCCCTTTTTACTTTATAATCCCCATCCAACAACAGATGAATATCAAATATATATAATTGTTGTTTTCTTCACTTATATTGAGTGATATTTTGATGGATAGATAGATGAGGAATGCAGTTCTGCATTTGGAAAGAACACATGGTCTTCAGACCATTTGCAAAGTATGACGTAGAGCATTTATGGGCCCTCCGGGACATAAGTACATGACTGGAGTGGTCAATGGGAGCTTTAGGTTTGCTCTGTGAATTGCAGTCCTATAAAGATTTTAGCTGTAGGGGGCAACCATAGAAAATGAGTTGTAAAATGGATTGTAGTGCTAGGATGAATTAAAATGGCCAGCCATCCATAAATTGGAACTCTCCCTGTGTGCATGATGTTCCTTAAGAGATACATGGCTCTTAAGATGTGAAAGTACATACAACACACCCACAATTTTCCCAGGTTTACCCCCAATATCATAATTCTCACAAATAAAGCAGCATTGTATTACCTGACTGTGCTCCATACACAAATACCTTCTATTAAAAAGCTGTTGACAGGTTAGACAAGCTTTACAGAATGCTCGCAAATGTCCCATTTAATGAAAAAAGAAATGATAGCGAATGTAACATTGATTTTTCTGTTTAAAATGGCATGCTATTGAGCTGGAGTGCGTTTTTGTTTGCTTGACTTAAAAAATATAGGACGGGATGAAATGATCTTTACTAACAGTGTCACCGTTCATATACAAAATAAATATAATTTAAAATGTATTCAAAATTCTAATTCTAGGTGTTTTGACAACAACCAGGTTGTATGCTACAGTTAAATAGGTTTTTGCCAAGATTCCATAAAGCTTGTCCAACAGTTAATATTAAGGGAGAAAAATTGTAGAACAACCAGATGTAGTTTCTCAAAAACCTTGTGATGAATTATTTCTTTCAGTGATCAAATGTTTGAACTAGAGATGCATCGAATATTTGGGCAAAAATGGGAAAAAATGCATTTTCAGTATTGGCCGAAATATTTTTTTTAACTTGACCAAAAGAGTGATGACACAATCAACAACCATAGACTGCACGCACCAGACTGGATTACAGTCAACTAGTGTGGGTGCATTTCCATACATCTAAAGGGGGTTCTCCACTGACTGGTACCAGCACGGTTTGGTCCAGTTCTGTTTTACTCTCTTCAGTTTGGTTTCGAACGTTCGGTTTTCCACTAAAACTGATAGCTATAGCAACCAAACGTTCTGAGAAATAGCCCTAGCGGGGGTTCTAAGCTGAGGTAAACAACCCGGCATCATTACAATTGCCAGCATGGGGATGAAATCAGAGGGTTTTTATTTCTTGGTTTGTGACTGTTTGCCACAAAACGGAGTCAATTGGCATACCAGACAAGGCTTAAAGAAGCAACGTTCGAGTTAGTTAGCATTAATGCTAACGCTAGCGCTAATGCTAACGTTCAGATTTTCGGAAAGGCCTTTGTAAAGCGTGAAATGCCGACATTTCTAGAGAGACTGCATCCACAAAGGGACAAGAGGCAAGACGAGGTAATTTCATAATAATAATAATAATTTATTTTCCGTTTCGGTTTTCGGCCAAGGGTTTCCCCATTTTCGGTTTTCGGTTTTGGTCCAAAAAAATCCTTTTGGTGCATCACTGGTTTAAACCTCCATATCAGCCTGGCTATAAGACCATATTTATCAAAACTGTAATAAATATAAATTGTCAGTATTTTTACAACTGCATGTTTATAACTGCATGTTTCATTGCAGATCATTGTTAGTCCTGTTTAATAAGATTCAGTGCATTAGATTCAGTGCTTGTCGATTAAGATAAGATAAGATCTATTAATTTGTAACTATTCTTTTATCTATCCATGAATTTTTATGTCTTCATACAGTACAAAGTTTCTGTGAAGATTTTACATTATGATCTTTAAGCCTATAAAATAACATGGTCAAACATGGTTCTTTATGGCGTTGCTGAAAGAACCTGTGGTGGCACTTTTTTGAGGAGTGTAGTGCAGAGTTTTCTCAAAAATATATCACCACACACACATAAATGTCTCTTCTTTAAATAACAAACACATGCATCAAATATGTGACATTTTTTGATGATATTTACACTGCTTAAATGATTTGTTTGAAATTACCGTTTTCCTTGACCTGCACACTCCATTTGAATACATGATTCTGGCCACCATCATCGCCAACTGCATCGTTCTGGCACTTGAGCAACATCTACCTGTTGGTGACAAGACGCCCATGTCCAAACGTCTGGTAAGCTTGCCTCTTTTATATGTTTTCTTTTATTACTATAAAGCTTTTATCTCTCTTCTTGCATTCCCCTGTAGGTTTTAAGAGCCTGATAATGACTGGCAAGTGTTTTTCTGTCTTACTAGGTGCAAAATGCTTGCCTTCTCTTTTTCTTCTTTTTTCATGCTCAAAACCAAAGTTAATGGACAATTTTGGGTTAAAAAGTGATATATTTTTCCACAGTCATTTAAAATTTTGTATCACTTGACAATGAGACTACCGTTGTAAAGGGTTTATGAATTATTTAAAATTGCTTAATTAATGATTATACATTGTGAATGTCTTAAAAATCATCCTTAAGCAGTTATAACACCCTATTAAAAAGGGCAACAGTGACCTGATGACAGACACCACGAATAATTGATTAAGCTTTCCAGTATAATGCTAACTGGTTGAGAAAGGAAGGAAGATAGGAAGATAAATAACCAACATGATCTGTGGTTTAACAGTGTAGATATGTGTGAGCTCACTATTTGACATTTGACAAGCAGCATATTCATATTTTTTGATACAGACCCTGTATGTGCTGCAATCATTTAAATGTTCCTTCTTGTGTGCACCTACTGTAAAGAAATCCTTTCATGAGAAAGCATCCAGTTGGTATGAAATGTAGCTATTCTATGGCATCTCTGTGGCAAATCAATTAAAACCAACACGTAGTTACCGATGTGTTCAGACTCAGAGACAGAGACAGAAGAAACACAGACGAATCTCCACACCCCCCATCCTGCATCCCCTATTGACTGTTTTTGGTCATGCAACGGTGACCTATTACCAGGGAACCTATTAGAGATGAACTTGCTTCTGCTACCTACATCTCAGAGCTCCCTCCCTGAGCTAAAGCTTGACACCCACCCCGCAGTCTATGTAGGAACCACATCTGTGCCTCATTAAGCTTTAGCCTGCTGGGAGCTATTGACTTAAAATGTGAATACATGCTCTCTGGGTGACCTGACCCTAACCCACACTGAGCAGCCTTTGATTGCTCTTGTCTGCTATCACGCTCTGTTTGAACCACCAACTGAACTGTGTTTGCCCAGTCACACTCATAAAACACAGGTCCTTAGAGGCCTGCTGCAGAGCAATCAAAGCAGACTCCTGGCTGACCGCAATAAAGCAGTAACATCATCTTTATGAGCTTCAGAATACAGACAATAACTAGGAATGGGCAATATGATGTCACGTTATCATCATCATCGTTGTGAATTACAATATTTTACCTTTTTCAGAGGCATTATCTGTACAACTGCCTGCATTCTGTATCCACTTTCTCCAAAAAGAAGACAAACAGGATCAATAGATTATACTGAACCTGTAAACAGCAGAAAGTATGTAGTAACTGTATAGCAACAGGTAGTTGATAGAATATTTTATCATCATATTCTGTTTGTTTTTACCAACTAATCTCCACATGCTCATACCCACAAATGTATTCTTTCTTTGCAGCCTTTGTAAAGTTTGACAAACTTTATACAGTGCTGGCAAATAACCTTCAATTGAATGAAAAATTGTAGCACATAAGTTAATAATATGTGCATTTAGAGTGGCTTATTAATTTCAAATGATACTTGTTTGAGTGCTATGGAAAGGTCACACCCTTAGGATAGATCATAAGTAGTTATTTTTCTTCATGACACATTTGTTGTCCTGCCTCATTTTGATCCCCAGAAATTCCCACATAACTGATAGAACTCATAACTGAACTTTCAAATATGTAGAGTGATGTGATCCACTACATTCATACATTATTGTACTGAGCAGAGATGAAGTTGTAGACACACAGCTGTTGAGCCATTCTGGTTGAATGTGTGTGGCTCCAAGCAGGTATCATGCTTACAAAAGGTGTAATGTACAGTTTAGTGCATCCTTAATATTACTATCATAATCACTGTCAATAGTATTATGTCAGTAAGAACTTATTCTAATGTTTCTGAGCACATGATCTGTTATTTTTTTGATAACATCAAGAGAAGATGATGATAATGATGACATGATGACAAAGGTGATTATGATATTGATAAAGCTCAGTGGTGCATTGATTAGCACTGTTACCTCAAAGTGAGAAAGTCCAGGCTTTGATTCTAGCTAGTGTCCTTTCCATGAGCAGATAGCATGTTTTCCTAGTATCTGTGTGGGTTTCCTGGTCCAAATACTTGTACAGTAAGTGTTCTTGAGATGCTAAAACCAATATGCTCAAGCATCCCCAGTGACCCTGCTCGGAATAGTTAATGAATGATAATACTAAAAGGATAATGTCTTATATTTTTGCCTGATTGCCTACCATTATCTTGTAAGTGTTTCAGTTTCTATTTCAGAGCCTCCACTAGGCAGAGAGTCTTGCTCAAATAAGGTCAATAGCATACTTTTAAACACAACCACCTGCTCCTGTTCTCAAAACCTCTGTATACCTACTTCAGCAGCACTACATGCTGACAAGCGAACAAAAGGTACTTAACACTGGGTGAAAAACAGGCGCAATTTGTTATAACACCTCTGTTATTGTACTACTTCTATAACGTTGCAGCTGGTGCTCGCACAGAGTATTGGGTCTGTTAAAGACATTTACGGTTTAATCTCCTGTTGAAGTTGCTTCTACACACTCATGTTATTCTTAACAGGCTCTGAAGTATTTAGAATTTACCACTTCTTTGCTCTATATGTAATAGGCAGTGCTATACCAACTACACTATTGTCCTTTTAATCTTCTCTCCTCCACCCACAGCCCTTTATGCTCAGCAGTCAGTCATTATGCAAGGCTTTTGTTCGGGCTTCGATAGATTGAGTTCATTTCTGCTCTCGAAGACTTTCTTTTTTTTTTAACTGGAATCTTCTTAGAGGGAAATCTTACGAATGTTCTGCAAATTGGCAGCTTGTATAATTCAGTGTTACATTATTTGAAATATGACTACATTTAGTGATACATTTTCATGATGTTTATTCACTAGTGGCATTTTCAACAAATGCTCACAGATAACATATAAGGGCTATTGTTTTCATGATGATCAGACCAGAAAAATAGAAATCCAAATGTTATTGCATTAACATACTTAAAAGTTAAGACCATTTTGTCCTTGATTGGTCTTGCATGTTTGATATGACTTGTACTTGCTATTGACTGAAAAGATGCTAATTGTGCTCAGGAATTGGCATTTGAATTGCCCAAAATGTGTTATGCAAAAGGCCAAATGGATAAGGAGTTGATATAGTTATCAACTCCTTATAAGGAGTTTGAGATGATAAGGAGTTGATACAATTATTTATTTATTTGGCCTAAATCTCCACATATCTCCTAAACCTACCTATGCACATTGGGATAGAAGGTTTGATTTGTCTACTGTAAACTTTAATATTCCTGAAAAGGGGGTGATATGTTGAGGAGGAGACATTGCTGTAAGCGCTCGAGGGGCGCCGGGGCAGTTAATTAATGGCTGTGTGCTTCACACCAAGAGTAGCACAGGAGCACTATTAAGGAAGTTATAGAGAGGTTGTCCTAAATTGTACAACCTTAGCTCCTGCCAAGAATTCTTTTTCTTATGCATCACTCATTTTTTGGCAGTAATTGTGTCTGTGATGTAATATATTTTATTCATGAAGAAGTGATATACTGCACTTCTTCAGCCTTCCTCTATGTATGTTTAACTCTCTTATCTCTTCTTCTGTATCCACAAAGTGGGGCTATGTTCCTTAACGCAGGCTAAAGTGAAAGAACAACTCTCGTCCAACCCCTGCACTCTCTCTTTCTCACTCTCTCTCTCCATTTCTCTTTCCATGCTTCATTAATTTCCCTCTTTCCTTCGAACAACAACAAAAAAAGACTCATCTCTCCTTTCACTCCTTGTTTCTCTTGGCAGGACGAGACAGAGCCCTACTTTATCGGAATATTCTGTTTCGAGGCTGGCATTAAGATCATCGCCCTGGGCTTTGTCTTTCACAAAGGCTCCTACCTCCGCAATGGCTGGAACGTAATGGACTTTGTGGTCGTCCTCACTGGGTAAGTCCACAGCCTGAAGAATCAGCATACTGGAGTTGGATGGATATCTGTGTGTGTGTGTGTGTGTGTGTGTGTGTGTGTGTGTGTCTCTCTGTGTGTGTGTGTGTGTGTGTGTGTGTGTGTTTGTTTGTGTTTGTGTTACTGTGTCTGTGTTTTTGGAAATACAGGATTGGGATTATTTTTGCAGAACTGCTTGCTACACTGTGTGCTGGTTGGCTTCCCATTTGTATTATTGTAAAAAAATTGCCCTCTGGCAGCTTTGTTTGTCACTCAAGAGGGAGAAGAGGTGAAAGCTTTGAGAAAATAGGAAATGCTGTAAGCTTATTTGAGAAAACACATCACACATCATTCCCAATAGATGATGCATAAAGTTTTTGTTTGGCTTTTTTAGGAGATTGAGCCAAGTGTCTGCATCTTTATATAGTGGCTATCAAAACAAAAACAAAATAACAAAACAAAACACAAAAGCCATACACAACAGCACAAATTAGCATTAATTATATCTGAATGATTGAATAAAACAGAAAGTTTAAAAAATGTGGAGTTCCCCTTTTTACCATTTCAAAGAAAATGTTCACACAATGTAAAGGGCTGTGGAAGGGCTATAAGGCAAATGTTTAATAAGAGTTTTAAAAAATGCATTAAAGTCCTTTTCACCTGCCATCATCTGACATTGTGAGTTTTATGAGTAGGACAGCATCATAAAGATCATGTTGGCCCTGGTTCAACTGACCCTATCTCACATTCAGGTCACCCAAATGGAGGGTTTTAAGTGACAGAAGTTGAGAGAGATTCATGGTTCACTGTTTTAATTCTGCCTGAGACAGCAGGGCACTTTAGGAATCCATCCAGAGGGCTTTTCTTACCCAGCTTACATCTGTAGCACTGACTGCCAGCTCTCTGCCTTACTGTGCTGTGTTGCACTCCTGTCTTTGTCTGGACCACTGGCCCAAAACAGCTATGTGTGTGTGAGAGTGAGAGAGAGAGAGAGAGAGAGAGAGAGAGAGAGAGAGAGAGAGAGAGAGAGAGAGAGAGAGA
>JBBPDE010019983.1:0-10863 GCA_037974605.1 Nannopetersius ansorgii
GTGAACCCAGTCTTGTGTCTCGTCTCGTCACACCCCTAGTGATATGTGATTTTTCCATATCGCCCAGCACTAGACATGAGCCATGGCTCCATTCACTGCTACTGTCATGAAGTCCATACATTTCTCTACAGAGAACCATTTCGTCTCGAACTTCTCAGAATGACTCTGTTTACTCTGATAGAATGTTGTAAAAAGAATTGAAAGGAAGGTAGAATTCCCCTTTATGACATTTGTTTGTCTTTGCCTACTCCCAGTCAGTCGATGTTTACTCACCGCTTTTATTGACCTCCCTTAGATGTTTAGGACTGATTCTGCATGAATGTTACTCTATCACCTCTTTAGCCCTAATCTATATGGCAATGGTAGCAAAACTCAAAGATTAAACCTACAGATGTCTTGGTAACTTGGTAAATGAAATGTAGATATTATTGGTTTTGTGGGTTATTTTGAGATTTACTGTTTGAGTACATATACAGAAATGTCTATGCCAGTGTTTGAACTCTGTAAAGTCCAGGCCACCAATTTAGTCAGTTTTGTATCTATAAAATGGGCCAATGGGAACAAAATGCTTTAGTCTATTCAGAGCAAGTATATCAAGTGATTTTCACAGCCAGCTGTCTCTAATACCATGCTAACAGAAGTTTGGATGACTGAGGGAAGACAAGCTCTGCCCAGATTGCTGTGTGATCTGCTGTTTATCTTTTGATACTTGAAGGTTACGTCACGCTTTGCTTTATCTTAAACTGATCTAGCAGCCGGCAGCTATATCTCAGAACAAGTATGGGCGTGCTCACACTAATGAATGTATGCCAAGGACATTCACCGGCTCACTGACACTATCCCTGGTTTCTCACTGCACTATCTTTGGCAGTTATTAACCTCTGATCCCAGTTTCTTAGGATGAACACGTGTATTTCACACATTTTTACCGAATATTTCCTCTTGCTCATTCAGTCTTTCCTGTAAATGTGACCGATGCAGCGTCCTGTTCTGACTTCTCCGTTCTCTTTTGACATCCTAAGGCCTAGCTCTACACTGGTTACTGTACAGGCCCTCATATTGACATGTGGGTCAAAATGCAAAGTCATGAGTCCACTCTGTTACTTGTGTGTGATTTTTAGTGCCACTACAAATGTGTCTAAAATGGGATCCAAGAGTCCAGTAATAAAATTTATTTGACGTTTTTATAAAGTTTAGTGGTCAGACGCCAATGTACTACTGTTCATCATCATCTCTTTCTTTTTCCTCAGTGCTACTCAACTAAGCACTTTTTCCTCAGTGCTAAGGAGCAATCCAACATTTAGTGATTGACAGTGGTTGTTCAAACCTGCATTATTTTTCTATAAAAAAAATAATGATGGAACATTTTGTTTATTATACTGTTCCTACAGCTTTCAAACGTGTGATCAAAGTGTGCTTTTGCTTTTTGAAGTGTTCCGAGGTGCACTTTTCCTCCAGCAATGGCTCAAAACTTTTAAAAACGTTCTTTAACTCCCACATAAGAAATGCATGGCTGAGTGAAATCTGCCACTGGTGATGTCGGGCCTTAATCTTCCACTAAAACATGTTAAGCAAGGGATCCTGGTAAATGAAACACAAAAATGTAAAGTAAGAGAAGAGCCGAGGGGGATCTTCCTGTAATAATCATTTACATTTACGGCATTTATCTAATGCTTTAATCCAAAGTGATTTCCGTTCTCTAACTGCAGGGGGCAGTCTCCCTGGAGCAACTTGGGGTTGAGGGTATTGCTCGGGAACCTAGTGGGGGTATATTGAAGGTAGGATTTGAACCCATGACCTCTTGGTCCAGAGGCTGGTATCCTACTTATGAGGCCGCTACTGCCTGTTGATAAGTCAGATATTGTCCTTTTTGTGTACTGGATATTCTTTACAGATGTGTTTTAGTTCTTGAGTTATTAGTAGCTTGGTGTTTGACATTTCAGTTATGCGTTTGTAGCGTGACTGTGTGTTGGAAAATAAAAGCTGTGATCCTGAGTGTGATCTGACACACGTCTTTGTGAACATTTTAATAGTCTCTCTCACACTCATGTGAGTCCAAATACTGACTAATGCTGCTGCCTTTTATAAATCAAAGTACAGAAAAGCTTCACTTTCTCTCTGTGCTCTGACATTAAAGCACCACAGAGTGAACCATACTAATAATACATTCCCTGATGTTATTTATATTTTTTTTATTCATGTAGATTTAGCTGCTGAAAGAATCTGTTTTGAATCCACTGTTTGAATCAACACACTTCCATAATATCTGTGTTTTTAGCCTAAATTAGTTTTGTCCTATCCATTTATTAGGAATTAGGAATGTTTGAACCCAGACTTGTTTTTGAATGTGACATGGTACAGGTCAGCCAATCAGGAACAGAGCCAATTCAAACATATCAGTCTTAAAAGCACAGTCAAAATACTCAGCCATGAAAAATTCAGTAAAACAACACAATTGTCATAAATGGTGGATCTAGGGGAAAAAGTGAAAAAGGGTGCCTTTAAAATGTCTGGTCATCGCATCATATTGATACGCTTGAAATATATCTCTCATCCCATGAACAAACCTTATTATCAGACATGCATCATTGTAAGTTGTTACATGCAATTACAGATAGAAATACGTCAACCACTTTTTTTTAGACTAGAGCTGGACAGTACATGAAAACATTGCTATTGTGATAAAGTTCATCCCAGTATGTCTCATTATGGTGTTCTGAGCATTTCGTGATATCGTGACAGACTGAATGAATTCATGTAAATCATTTTAGTGCTCCATTCCAACATATGTCACAACATATTGTGACATAGGCCTATCACATGTTGTGAAAATGTTGATATATTATGATGTATGTAATATCTTTACTTTCACTTTTCACTTTTCACTTTCACTTTCACTTTCACTGAATGGCCCAAAACCATGAGCGACCAGTTCATAGTGATAAGTAATTTTTTTTACTGTAATTCACGGGTGTTTGGTATGCTCTGTCGTCTTCTTTGTTATAAGCAGGTAAATATAGTAATAAATTCATTTAATTTACGGTAATAAAAATACAGGGCTTTAAGAACAACAAAACGAAAAACACATGAACACTTGAGAAGCTGCACAGGAAAAATTCTGGACTGCAGCTGCCAGAGATGTCACACAGAGCAGCAACCAATCAGCAGCAAGGAATAATAAATAGCGTTCTCGGATTGGCTACTTTACATCCTGTCTCTGAGTACAGGACTTTGTTGTTTCCTTGAATAATTATTTGTTCAGTTCTCCAAAAAAAATCTGTGAGAGACTGAATCCGTGACTGCTGATCTGCGTATAAGTGGGGGGTTACTGTAATAATATTATTATTATTATTATTGTTATTATTATTATTATTATTAATAGTACATTTTATTTGAGGGCACCTTTCTAAAACCCAAGGTCACCTTACAGTAAGAACCAAGTAATATCATGTGGTATATAAGGACAGGTGCAGAGTGCCATCCATTGCAATCCTTCTTTCTGTAGTGGAGGATTGTCCCAAAGCCTTCTGCAGAGCATTTCTCTGGAAATGAGTTGTAATGCTCTTTTGGAAGGCTCCCAGTGTGCAGGCCGTATCTCTGTGCTGCTGTGGCTGCAGGACTGGGCTATCTCAACTTTTCTAATGACTCAATACCAGGCTTTATGTGACTCTAATGAAATCAGCTTCAGTAATCTATCCGGGTCACTCTGATAAGTGCTCTCTCCCTGTGTGTTGCCAGACCTGAATTCTGTTTTCCGGGATCACAGACAAACCAGCTGATGTGCTGAAGTCCTGCTTCCTGAAAGTCAACTACATAATTCAGAATTTGCTTACGTTTGAACCTACAAACAGTGAAGAATCTTATAACCCTCCACTTTTTTTTTACAGTTATGCAAGTTGTAGGATGTTGTCAAAGAAAGTAAATAGCTAGTTTTTGTCAAACAGTATATTTTTGCAAGAAACTTTTTGTTAAGATCTATCACGAGAACCCTGTTACCATTCTTCAGCGCCAGTAAATAATCTCGTTCAGATGATTGTTTAATATTGATTGTTAGTAACTCTATAAACTATAGTCATATTTTGATGGCCTGCTTTTGTATGAATTGCTGTATGAAGGCCCCCGATTAACATCATTGAACTGGTTTTACATTGTAAAGGGTAAAATTTGGTGGCATTTTTACTTTGAGATGTGTTTCCAGGACTGTACACTTTTCAGCACTTGAAAACAGAAAATAATGGCAGTAATAAGAAAGAAGAGCCATAAATCCAGACCAGCTATCATGTAGAGGCCTTTATAGACTTGACAGTAAGGTACTGAAGTGCATGATCTCGTTAAGCCCATATTTGTGTATGTAAATAGTTTGTTAGGTTGGCACAGTGAATGAATGAAATGCCTGTGTCCTGACATAAGACAGCCACAGACTCTCCGTGGCCTTGTTCTGACTCAACTGTGTGAAGGAACCCTCTTAGGCCTTGGTTGTTCATTCCCAAATTGCTTTGTTCCAGCACTGGGGGCCAGAAAGCATGAGTAATCATGCCTGGGATGTGTGCATACTGGCCCAGGTTATAAAAGTAAAATGTAACATGTCAGTCTTCCAAAGCAGTATCACATGACATCAGAATAAAATGTGATGCCTGTTCCAGACAGTGAGGCAGTTTTCTGAAGTTATATCAATTCAATGCAGGTCTAATCCTGAAATTGCACCTAACCCTCGAGGCCCAAACTCTCACGTTTCCTTATGTGACCCCTGGGACAGCCGGGGTATGTATGCTTGTGTTACATGCTTTGTGGGATCTTCGGTATGTGTGCTAAACACATTTCGAGGAGGATCTGAGTGGCTTTCTGCTGCTTCGGAGAGAGAATGCAGTGATTGTTATTCATGGGAAGCGGTTCAGGCAAGCCTGAGACGAATAATTAATAGTTGGACACTGAAAGTGTGATTCAGGCTGCAAGCTGGGACCCAGCCAGGGCTGAGGCCTTTTGTGATTTGGGGTACAGTGTCCCTTAAAGGATAATTCCACCGATTTTTTTAGAGTTACTGCATAATAAAATGGCCAAGATGTAACCAAAGCTGTACAAAGTGGTTCAATGTGAAATTGTGCCAGGAAACCAGATTGTTTGCTGTGGCGGTCATAAGAAGAACACAAAATTGTTACATAAAATATATATTGCCTGATATATTTTGTGTGTGTGTGTGTGTGTGTAAACCCATACAGGGTGGAAATGTACATGTTTTGGGAAGGACAGTTAGTCCCAAAAACAGTTTTACCAGTAGAATTGGACAGTATATTACATTACTATGGTGTGTAGAAATGCAGACATACCATACCATCCTATTCCCATTGACGAATAGACACTACTACTTGAAACAAAGCCAGCACTATATGAGAGAAACACTGATGCTGTTGATGCAATTAAACAAATGCATCAAAATGCTGTCTAATAAAGGTATACCGCAGATACTGTCTCAGAACGTCTCCACCTGATGAGCTGAATTTTCTGCCATGGATCAACTGCAAATAGTGGAATGTCTTGTTTACTGTTTCCCATCTACCATCAACATGTAAATCAAGCATTAGAGATGCCGGTGCTTAGTTACAGTTGCTAAGCTACAGCTACACTCTGAGTGTGTAGGGAAGGATGCAGCAGGGCATCCAGGGACCGCTACATTGTATGACTGCATAACCACTATGACATTGACATATGATGACTCAACATAATGCAACACACTCACATCTATCTATCTATCTATCTGTCTGTCTGTCTGTCTGTCTGTCTATCTGTCTATCTGTCTATCTGTCTATCTGTCTATCTGTCTGTCTGTCTGTCTGTCTGTCTGTCTGTCTGTCTGTCTGTCTGTCTGTCTGTCTATCCATCTATCCATCTATCCATCTATCTCTATACCTCTATACAGTGACGAACATGAGTATTTGAACACATATGTGCAGCAGTGCAAAACAAATTCTTTACAAATCATGCAATGTGATTTTTTTTTTTTACATTCTGTCTCTCACAGTGGGAATGCACCTAAAACGTGAATTTCAGACACCTCCATGATTTCTAAGTGGGAGAACTTGCTAAATCATAGGTTGTTCAAATACTTATGTTCCTCTCTGTATATATATCTATATATGTTTGTGTGTGTATATAATTTAAACCCCAAATATGCTCCCAAAACACTTTAAACTCATTAGCCTTAAAGAAAATTTAAACTTAAACCTGTATTTGTGTTTACTAATGAGTACTATGAGTTTCCATTTTTGGTAGGATGCAAAGCTTCTGTGGTAACTTAAGCCTTTTAGCATGAGGCAAAAATAAAAAACAGAGAACAGAGTCAGCCACACATAACAGCATAAGCTTGTTGTTTGGAATGAATGACTCGTAGAGTGCACTGAAGCAAACGCACATGAGGCTGTGTGTTTCCTGTGAGCGAAGTCAGTGAGGATCATTTTTAGAACAGCTTTGTTCTATTTCAGAGCTTTTGTGGTTGTGGCTGGTTTACAAAGGGCCCGGTGGTGATGTGTTTTTAATGGATGTCCGTGAGAGAAGCGTTCAAATTCAGCATAAATTGTTCGCATACAGGTCGAAATACCTTGTCTGGGTGTTTCATTGCTAAGAGCCAATCTGTTTTATCTGATAGGTCAGCCGTGAGCTGAAGGAGAACATGTGAGGGAAGGAGAGTGCAGTGGTCCTGAAGAGCTAATTGTCTTTGTATGAGATTGTCTAAGTGTGCTGATCAGAACCAGACAAGTTCAGCCACAGATTTTCTTTATGGCCCAGCAGATTGAAGCCTTTTTATTTTCGCCTTTGGCCAGGAGTGCCATACCATCACTTCATTAGGACCCTAACACAACGCCAGCATTCCCTTATGGGTTTTATTGCACCACATGCTTAAACCATTGACAGACTTGTATATAGTCAGTTCTTTTTCTTGTCCTATAGTGCCATTTAGGGCAGCTTTGTGTTGGTTAAAGAGCTGGTAACCTTTCAGGCCATCCATAAATTATTTCTTTGCTTATTACATAATTATTAAGGAACAAGGATAGTGTGTGCTTATGCTTATGTGCCTGTGCCTGAGGTTTAAGCATTGAAATGGAAGAACAGACGAGAGGAATCATATTAGCTTTCATGTCAATGACCGCATTAGTATTAATCTTTACCAAAAACCCCCAAAACAAAACTGTAATACTCTTACATAAGGCCTTATCGCCCTCTTGGTGCAAATAGAAACTATTGTAGGTATACACAACATGTAATTGCAAAATTAAAGTAATGGTTTCAATTATTTAAAAATTCATTATTTATTTTTTGTCTGTTATATTATCAATATTGCAGTGTTATTAAATGATCTATAATCAAAGTATTTAATTAGTTTAGTGTATTAGTTTAATGTAGTATTAAATGAAATTGAGTAAATACTGAAACTTTCATAATGTAGCATGCGCTCCTCAGTCTTTATATGGAAACTGAGCAGCAAAAAGTTGGTTTTGAATTCGTTTACATCCGACTATTCCACCTACTGCCCTTTTAGCTCTGTTTTTTCAGTCTGGGTTGTTTTTTGAGTGAGACACGATAGGGGATGGTCAGACAAAAATAATTTAATATAAATGAATGAAAGAGTTCGGAAATTGCTTTAAAAGTGGATTCTCATTGTTTTTGGTGAATAAACCACATGTGCATCGTAACAGGGCCCGGTCTTTTTCAGTATTTGTTGTATAACAAAGTGTGTAGGCTCTGTTTGTTGTAAAACAGTTATATCTGTACTTAGAACCATGTCAGGGCACAGTTGCCACCACAAGTGCCTTATGCCTTCTATCGACTGTGCGATTTCAGCTGCCATAGTACAACACAATGTGTAGAAGAACAAAACATAACATGACTTTTAATGTGTCTGAAGAAAAATCTAAAACTGTTGTCCCATGTTCCTTTGTTTCCCCACCATGCGGTTTGTACACTGTACATCAACATAATCCACTGATGTGCAAGTTTGTGTTCACCTATTTCTGTTCATCTGCAATATGTCACCTGCTCACATGTGCATCTCTGCAGTTATTAGTATTATTAACAGTAAATGATCATCCTTATTAGAACGATTACTATGAACGTTGATGTCTGAAGGTCTCTGCACTCTCTTCTCCCTGCAGTCTGGAGAGATGGAGGATGGGAAACCGGTATGGGCGCCCCACCCGACAGATGGGTTCCAGCTGGGCACCATCGTGGACATCGGAGCGGACAGCCTGACCATCGAGCCCCTAAAGCAGAATGGAAAGGTGAGCTGCTTCTCTAAAGGTCCTGCATCATCTGCTACTTTAGATCAAAGATGACATGAAAAGTCTGAGGTGGCAGCTGGTGACCGAGTGATTAGTGCTTTCACCCTGTGATCAGGAAGTCGTGGGTTCGATTTCCAAGACTGATAAGCACCAACTTAGCAACTTTGAGCAAGGTATGGTTCCCACACACTGCTCCCTGGGCGCTGTGTTCCTGACTGTCCGCTGCTTCACTTGGTGAATGGGTTAAATGCAGAGGACGAGTTTTGTGCTGTTCACACTGTGTGCTGTGGTGTGTTCACGTATGACAGAATGGTCACTTTCACTTTATTTACCTAAACTGTGGATTTTCAAGGGATTTACATACATTTGATTTTTTTTTTATGAGACACTGTATGTGTGCCGCTACTGCCTTTGTTGGATTTCCTGGAATTTTTTCCTCAAAGGAAATACCACAAACTATTTGACTATTCAAATGATTGGCTGTTGATGTATCAGTAATGCATGCGGACAGACAACTGCTCATTCTTCTGAAATCAGAGGCATTCATAGAGAGTTTGTACTTCCTTTGCTGCAGTAACAGCATTTACTCCTCTGAGAAGGCTGAAACATTGCTGTGAGGATTTGATTGCATTCATACACAACAACAATAAGGCACTTTTCCATATATACAGGAATCATGCTGTTCTTAAACAGTATTGTGGTGGTGTGGAAGTTGTAGCACTCTTTGATATTCCATTGCATCTTTTAGCCTGGTAGCGATGTTTCTGTCTCATTAACAGCTCAATTCTCTCCCCGCAGTTGATTGGCGGCCTTTTATTATTTATGGTCTTTAAACAAAATCCCACCAAAATTTAATTTCAGCCCAAACGGACAGTTGTGCTTGTAGTTTGTTGACTTCCAAGTTAGTTTGTTATTTTTCTTTTTGTGCAGAACAGTAAGAAAACAGTGGCCTCTTTACATGTTATGAAGACATTTCGACCAATCAGAAAGCAGTGATACAGTCAGCCCTGCCGTTGAGCAGCACGAGTACAGCTGGAGTACGGGTTGCTTTATTTGTAATGGAAAACCGTTTGCTCTCTGTATGGCGTGCTTCCTTGTGTTAGTGGAAAAGCTCCATTAGTGAATACAGCTACTGGTGCTGGATGATTAGTTTTGGATCACAAACTCCACTCCGACTCATCTCATAGAATGGAGCTCCATCACACAGGAATCACAGCCAAATCCCTGGCAGCTTTGTGTCTCTCTAGCTGGCGCATTGGGCCAGGTGACCTTAGGTCATGTGTGGCTGCTTAATAGCTTTCCGTTCTGTTGGTCAATGCAGGATCTGAAGTGCATCAGTAGCGGTTATTTTTCGGTATTCCTCCGCTATTTTTCTGCAGACAGCTGCAGTCACTGAGCTGGCCGAGGTTTTAAAAGCGCTGGAGTGGCACCAGCTGTTTCGTGCGAGAGCGTGTGATTGTGAGTGTGTGTGTGTGTGTGTGAGAGAGAGAGAGAGAGGGAGAGAAAGAACATTACATCTACCCCATGTGATGCTGGACGGATGTGCCTAGAGTGGCGAGCTCTGATGATCCCCACAATGTGTGGAGTGTTGACCAGCAGAAAGTGTGTGTGCCAACAGAGGGCAGGCACCCGGAGAGAGAGGCCTAGTGACAACAAGGGAGGTAAAAAAAAAAGAGACGCAATGGGAACTATAGAGTAAAAGAGGGGGAAAAAATAACGCATGACACCACGTCACAGTCACTGAATGGCGGAGTCTGTGCCGAATGCTCTCAATAATGGCACAGAGTCTCTGCCTCAGAGACAGGCTGGCAAAGAGAGGCTTGATTCTGAGGGTTGCATCATCCTTAGCTCTCTCTCACACAGGCACAAAAAAGAATTCCCCAAATGTATTACTTATTCAGTTGCTGTTGGACAAAACCTTCTATCCTATTTTTGTCCCATATGTATATACAGTAACCCCCTGCTTTTTGCAGGTGTTATGTTCCAAGAGAACCCACGTATAGTGAAAAACGGCAGTGTTGATGCTTAATTTTCTTGTATAAACCCTATATGCCACCAAATATGCTCCCAAAACCTTTGTTTCATTTTAAACTCATTGGCCTTAAAGCAAATCTAAAAGTAAACTCGTATTTGCACTGTACAGTTTACACTGAGCTCCTGCCGTGCTAGACTGTACCGGAATTCATGCACGGGCGTTTTCTTTGGTATAAACAGGGTAAGTATAGTAATAAGTGAATTTAATTTACAGTAATAAACAAAACGAAAAACGCTCCACAGGGAAAATTCAGGACTGCAGCATCACAGGGCAGCAGCCAATCAGCAGCAAGGAGAACTAAACAACGTTCTCGGTTTGGCTAATTTCAAACTTTCTACCTCTGAGTACAGTTGACTGTGACGTCTGGGCCATGTGCGCCGCGCCCCCTAGTGCTAGTTGTTTGTTTGGGGCGGAGCTTCATTCGGTTCAGGTGTCTGATTGTGCCGCACAAGGCCCAGATGTCACAATCAGCTGTGAAAGTGGAGTTACTGTGTGTGTGTGTGTGTGTGTGTGTGTGTGTGTGTGTGTGTGTGTGTGTGTGTGTGTGTGTGTGTGTGT
>JBBPDE010020003.1:0-10862 GCA_037974605.1 Nannopetersius ansorgii
ACACACACACACACACACACACACACACACACACACACACACACACACACACACACACACACACACACACATCTGGAGTGTAAAGAAACCAGCTATACTTGCAACCAGTTATTTTTTTCCACAATGTACCATTTCACATCAAATCTTTCCGAATTAATTAAATTATCTCTTTAAACAATACGCATTTTATTGTTTGGGCTTGGGTCAAAACTAGATTTCAAATCTGCGATCCTCAATTTCTTATGGTATAAAACACAGTGTAGGAAAAGCTGAGGCCAAGAATGAGAGCTCCCAATTATTCACCACAAAGATATTACTGATGCAGCACAAGGATTTTCTGCCACTTTCTCTTTAAGCGCTGCATTAGACTGCAGGGACAGAACAAATGAGTTCAAAGCTTGTACTGCGTTGTTATGATGAACATTCTATTATTAATATACAACTGTGCCACTGGGACACGGACTGAAAGAGGACAGAAAGTGTCTCAATAAAACATCACTGCCAGTCACGGAGGTGCTAATCAGCTGCCCTACAATCACACGGCCCTGTTAAATAAGGCTGGACATCCAAAACAAATGCTTTAACTTTCTAAGAATCTTTGAAAGCTAAAAACACTCTCCATCCTAATCACACCAGGTCTATTGTAGCATTTACTCTACAATAGCAAGACAACACCTGGTTGTCCAGCTTTTCTTCTTGTTCTAATAAGGACATTCAGCTAAGAAAGCTTTAGTGAGATCAGGTACTGATTTTGGACGATTAGTTCTGGATCATAAATGCCATTCTAACTCATCCATAATATAATGGATGGAGTGCCATCATTCCAGAGGCTCCATGCCTAGGGCCTAAACCTGGCGCTGGGCAGGGTTACCATGTGTGGCTACTCAACAGTGTCAGAGCTTATTAGCTTTATTACAATGACAGTTATTCTACATTTTCTTAAAATACTCACTTCACTTAGCCTTTTCTTATGTTTAATTTGTTCTCTAAAAAAATGTCTCTGTAGCGAATCCCCTCAGACCTGAACCAGAGAGACAGAAAGGATGAGAGAGAGAAATAAAGAGAGAGAAAGAGAAAAAAAAGACAAAGAAAGAAAGAAAAAACACAGACGAAGAGACAGATAGAGAAATAATGGGGGGGTAATGCTTTTAAAAAGTTCCTTCACTGAAAGTTATGAACGCACTACCTGATGTTCAAGTAGAGAGAAACATTTTGGTCTGAAATGTATATTTAAAATACACTAATGACGAAGATGAACATGCATGGCAAAACAGTCCTTTTTCTTTCAGATTCCCCAATATTTAACCATCATAAATATCCTTATAAACATTAAAAAAAAAAAACATGGAGCTTCACTGGGGGCGAAAAGTAAACAAAACGTGTCTGCTTTCATTCGCCACCACTTAAGAAGTCAAAGACAGTCTAAATGACTATAAATTACTTTTTCAGCCTCTGAGTTATAAGGAATTTGGTTAATTTGGTGGACTTTCCCATTAAAATGGGCTCAGTGAAGACGAATGATTCCACCACATGAACATTTTCCACGTAGTAAATATTCCACAATCATCATCATCATCACCATTACCATCACTGTCATTATCATAACTATTATCATCACCAGCATCATATCATCACCACTATCTAACCCATTGGTTCCTAAGTCACTGACGCTCAGTCTACCCGTTTTAGATTATTTTGCTTTAAAAACATTGACGTCTGTATTTTCTCGTTGAAGAAGCACTTTAATCTGAATTAAAACTTACACTTTCTCAACCTCCCAGAGAAAGAGGCTAACAGAGTTAGCAAACTCACTCACAAACATAAACTACACCTCAGAAAAACGGGACAAGGCAATCTACTGGACACAGGCCACTCTTACCACGATTAAATGTCACTTACGTTTACTACCAGTCGTATAGGGTATGAAATACTCAGCAGAAAGAGTTTATCGGACTTTTATTTTCGTTTTAAAATCAGACTGTAGCTTCGCTCTGCCGCCCCGCTGTTTGAATGAAAAACCGCTTCTGATTGGCTGTACGTGTTTGCGTCACTATGAGTTTATCTTGTACGTCAATTCTAGCGCACTATGAAGCATTCTATTAATTTTAATAAAACACATTACTGTTTTAAAAATAAGATTTATATAATGTGACATTTTAATGTATACACCACCAGTCAAAATTTTTGAGAGTAAATTACGAATTATTTCAGAAAAAATATTTCAGAAAAAAATTTAACCCCGCCTTCCCTACCAATAAAACTGATTAAGATTAAATAAGAAATAATTAATGAATAAACATTAATACAAAGTATTTAATAAACTCAAATCCCTTACTGAGATTAACATTGGAAAGTTGTTGAGTGAACAACTGTAATTATAATTATGTTAGATGGCTAAAGGCGAATTCACAGACGATAGAAAAAGACAACAATCTGGCTCATTTAGAAAACACTGAAACGTCATATTTAATTTTTGTTCAGCCATTTGAACTCAAGCTATTTTCCTAAACTTTATACCCCATTTCTGATAATGTACATCATATTAATCAATGCAGCATTAATGTAATTAACACAATGCATCATCTTTTAATTGTTAACTCTATATACGTCTCTGAAATAATATCATTGCAATATGCAAATGAGCCTCTAACCAGCACAGTGTTTCTGACAGACTGACCAATCACAGCTCCAGGTGAGTTATTTGGTGTTCTGATGAGTCAAAGTCCTTATGCGACCCAACAAAAGTATTGTAATTTTAATAGTGAACCATCAAAGGCACTGACTGGCCAAGGTGTTTTTAAAGTGCCTTAAAGTGCCTTCTTTATTTTCCCTCTATTTAATTTTTTATCTGATGTTTGATGGGTAGTAAGCATTGCCATTTTCCAACCTTATAAATAAACAGGCTGCTTTGGTTACTGTGCCTTTAAGAATGATTTATGTAATTATATCTTTTCTGATCAGTTGCAGGTAATTTAAAAGACAGCAAGAAACTAAACCGCTGGGCGAGGCTAAACCGCTGTAGCTTGAATAAGGAAATTCATAAACACAGGGGGTCACTTGGGAGAAATTGTTTAGTGACACACGGCATAAGCATATGCAGAATATGCAGTAACGTGCCGAAGTAGTGAGGACCCCCTGGGCCATTTAATATACTGAACGTCACTGCAGCCACAACATGTAGCAATAAAACGGCTATACTGATATTCTATCCACATTGTGCAGCTCAAAATATCTGAAGAATAAAACTGTTCACCACTGTTTTACCATTTTACTTTTTTTATTTAAATGTTTGGCCAATTTTTGCCCACACCACAAATAAAAACAATACAAGATTTAGGTCAGCAGAAACAGTACTTGAGTACATTCTTTATGTAAACAAATATCTTGCTGCACCTTCAGCAGAACTTTGAGTGTTTACAAAAAAACAAACAAACAAAAACACTAAAGGATGTGTGTAACTATCATTGCACCATTTAATGGCACGTCAGTCTGGGTCAGCTGTGCTACTGCATTTCAGTCAAAACATAACACTAATCTCAAAAACATCATAGACGGAAGTCCCACTGCTGGTGATCTTCTCAAAGGCCCAGAGAGGCCTTCAAGAGTGAGGCTATATCATCAGGAATTTCTTCATCACCTAAAAGATGAGCAGATAAAAGAACATTACTTTAGAAGTGGTTTTAGATCGAACTGGCTGAGCTACATTGTGAGCTACATTGTAAGCCACAGTAAAATACTACAATACACACACGTAACATCAATACACAAAATTTCATTCGGAATTAAAGGAATGGTCTGTCAAAAACTGTAGTTTACACGACCATCCACTAATATAGTGGATTAGCCAAGATCTAGAGTCTAAATCTTGTCACTTTAGCTTAGAACCAGACAATAGAAGTGCATTGTTACCCAAACTATCTGACTGAAAACACATCCCTAATACTTCTCTGGAACCACTCAAACCACATCCAGCTTTTAATTAAGGTTGATCAGACTTGTGGATGTGGTTTAGGACACAGTATGATTTACTGTGAACTGTAAAATGAACTAAACTTCAACTCTACAGACAGTCATTTCAGACAACGCCAGGGCTGGCTTGTGAAAATAGACCCTGTTTTGTAAAAAGGCAGCAACTTGAGAACACCACATGAACGTCTCCTCGTTTCAAGTATCAGAATGTAACAACTGTCAGATATTATTCTTCTAAAGCAAGTATCTGTTGAAAATAAGTCTGATATCACTTGGCATCACTACTTACTTATTGAACACTGGTGCATTTTATCATTTTATTTTCTTTGTATTTCCTATAATATAGTGGTTTTGTTACAGAACAGAACATTCCACATTCATATTCAAAGGTTCATGATCATTCCTGCAATGTCATCTGAACCTATGTGCCTAAAATGAGCTCACCCTCCTCAGTGGCTGTCATGTCCTGCTCTAGTTTGAGCTTCCTCTGGCCGATGCGGAGCATGGCGTCCTCTATGGAGTCCTTGCTTATCAGCTTGATCACTTTAACAGTTCTGCAGTGGGATACAAGCATTCAGATCCAGAGGACACAGACAAAAATACTGTTCATCCAACAGACTGTATTTTTATAATATGTCAAAGTCAGGAGATGCCCGATACCACAGACAGATAAAAGGGAACAGTTATTTTTAACAAAATTTTAAATTGTCATTTGCCCTTCACACTGTGTGAGTATTTCACAGTGAATGGGCCAAAAGAAATGGTCCCAGATTACTTTGAATAAAATCTTATTACATTTACATACATTACAAAGAGAATCTTTTTCCCTTCTCCTATTACATTCGCGAGGCCTCATTAAAAATAGTGAAAATTTGCTATTCCGGTCCCAAACAGCTGTCAGTCAATGTTAGCATTCCTGTAACTGTGCAACAACAAGCTTTCAGTCTCTGACCTGGTTTGGCCGACGCGGTGGCAGCGGTCCTCTGCCTGTTTGTCATTATAAGGGTTGCAATCTATATCATGAAGGATGACCACATTAGCGGAGGTCAGGTTGATGCCCAGTCCCCCAGCCCTAGTGGAGAGCAGGAACACAAAGATGTCCTCATCCGTGTTGAACTGGTCAATCAGCCCGATTCTGTGAAAAGAAGCCATGCATTGTTTGTTCTGTTTTGGAACACGTATCCCCAGAGGTACCCTCAATGATACTGGAGGAATAACAAAAAAAACCTCTCACATTTACTCATGCATACTATCTGTCTATTACAGGCTCCTCAAATTACCCACCTGTCACTCATGGGTGTGGAGCCATCCAGCCGGATGTATCTGTGCCTATAGTGTTTAAGCAGAACCTCCAGAATGTCCAGCATCATGGTGAATTGACTAAAGAGGACCACCCGGTCACCCTGAGGGACAAAAGACAAAAATGTATTGACTCATCCAATGGTGAATCTTTCTTTGTGTGTCTCTTAGCAGACAGAGCCAATGCCTAAAAAGTAAAAAAAAAAATTGTGTCCAAGACAATACCAAGTCCAAAGAGGATAAAGTCCAAGTCAAGACCAAGTCCAAAGAGGATAAAGTCCAAGACAATACCAAGTCCAAAGAGGTTTGAGTCTAGGTAAAGACAGAGTCCAAAAAGGTTCAAGACCAAGTCTACAGAAGTTAGAGTCCAAGTCAAGACCAAGTCCAAAGAGGTTCGAGTCGAAGTTAAGACTGAGTCCAAATGAGAGAGGCGGACTTAAGACCGAGGAAGGCAAAAAAGAATTATCTTCTAGACTCACTAGTCTGTTTATAATGTGTGTGATGCTGACAAGACTATTTTCTACTGTAAGATCATTTTCACTATAATTATCAAAAGGTGAGTACAATGTAATAAAACAGTAGGACCAAAGTAGACAATATTACTTACTTTAAATTGAGCAGTTTCATTCAATTCACTTGTCGATATTGAGTCATGAAAATGAGCATGGAGGCGAGGTGAGACAGGCATGTGTTTGGTTACCAGGCAGCCAGTGACAGAGCTTCTACTAGTTGTACAGAAATAATGTTCGCGTTCCGAACAAGCTCTCTTGATCAATGATTCTGTCGACCGTTACAGCTGTTTTCGATTCGTTAAGGACGTGAGTGGTCTCAGGTCCTGTCAGGCACTCTAGTCCTGCCTTATACGTGATGCTAATGGCTAAACACTACCTGCTGAGTTCAACACCCCACACCTGTTCTTTGAGGTCCGTCAGAAGCTGTGCAAGAAGGTGGAGCTTCCCTGAGTCCAGCAGAAGGTCCATGTCCAGCTGGTGCTCTTGCAGTGCCGTGTACTGCTGACACAGTCGATGAAGCTCAAAGTCCGACATCACAGACATGTCCTCCTTTATCAGATCCGGATTAGACTCACGGTGACTGGGCTCCTACAGGACAATAAAACAGGATTAAAACTTTAAACCAGTAACCATTTACTGTTCGGACAGAATGTTTCCCCACAACTTCTCGTCATTCAGAAAATACCTGAGGCTTTTTTTTTTCAATGTTATTTGATAGAATCATGATTTGTGTGTAAAGTTTTGCTCACTTTAATTTAATGTGTAGCTTATAGTTCATGTCTGTTCATCATATTTACAACCCATTCAAACAGGGTGTACGTTTGATTTTGACATTGATGGGGACAATAAAGTGGTCACTTTACTCCAGCCACAGTGCATAACTAACATCACTCATAATTTAATATTAAAGTACATGTACATAGTAAATATGGGGAGGAACCTACAGGCTGGTACTGCCATCAACATAACAGATAACGAAGTATTGTAATCACACAATGCAAGAAATTTGTTTTGTCACCTGACTGGAACCTTGAAGTACACTTTAAGCCAGGAACTGTTACCTTTTCAAACCAATGATCTTGAAATGTGTATTTCCATCAAAACTTAAAAATACTATTAACTATATCAACTGTGTCATAAATATAAGAATGGTCTCTTATTGAATAAACACCAAACGTGATGTGTTCCACAATTTCAAGCGCAGAATTTTTTGTATAAACTCATCCTCTTTCTCACCTATACACACAAAAAACTGTACTGAGCTTTGGGGCCTCAGAAAACAGAAACAGCTTCAGCCAATTACACATCAGCAAGAGAAGACACAGCAAATCAGATAGCGATAATGGGTGAGGAAGAACTTGCAGCAGAGAAACAGAACTGTTAACCATTTGTGTTCCAAACATCAACAGAAAACAGTGCTTTGATTGAATTAAGTGATTGCTAGGGACCATTCAGTAGTCTCTGGGTATTGGAAGGAACGTGTCAGTACCATCTCTACACAATTCGACACCCTTGCATTAACAAATTAGAGAGTGCCAAAAATGAAAAACAAATCTTTAACAATTAAACAGTGCCGAAAATTAAGAGTATGTATGAGGAAGGCTGGCATTGATGATGATGATGATGATGATGATGATGATATTGAGGAGAAAGTACTGTATCCACAGAAAGCATTTTATTTAGTAAATGAAGAAGTGAAGATTACTTCCAGGCTTTTTCCTATTTTAGCAGAAAGTTCTGTTCCCTTTGAAACTGAAATGAACTTTCAAACTAACTGAATAAGCACAGCAGCTATAATCAGAAAAAACAGCCTTCATCATTCATCATCAAACACAGGATGTCACTATTTAGAGAAATATCATTACAAATAACAAATCTCTGTAACGACTCAATTCAATTGCAGAAAAGGATTCCGTACATCAAGTGTCAGATTTCAAGTTTTATGTACCACAATCACATAAAGACCAAACAAGCATTTGTTTCCTGTGTTGACCAACCAGATCAAAAGAAAAGTACATCAGGGACGACTGCAGGTGTTAATTAGCCTCAACTAATTTCTTAAATCATAATTAGCACAATAAAGAACTGCTTGTTTTTGCAGGCACCAGGTAAATAGTGACTATTATCACTAGTTATTACTATTATAATTTCCTGCCTGCACATTTTGAAACATAGGCTAGCAAAGATGATTGACAACTATGATGTCACTGTCTCTTAGCAACAGAAAGAAGTGGGATTTAAAGAAAGTCACAAAAGAGCAGAGTACTACCCACATTTTTTTTAAATACAGGAATATGCAGTCTGTTTCACCCCAGAAACACAGTCACTTGAATATGTGAGTATGTATCCATACCTTCAGCATGAGTTGGCTCATAGCAGACAGGCGCTTGCTGGTGTAGTACTGACGGTGCAGCAGCGGGTGATTGGCCATTTTCCTCAACTGCATCATCACATTGGTGAGTTCCCGTTCTGAAGACAAGAAAGAGTATTGTTAACCCTTCAATACGCACATACAGCCACACAATACAATTGTACTACTTTTGTGGAGTCAAGGGATTGGAAAAAGTGCATTAACCTTGCAGAATAAAGAAATTGTCAAGTTTGACCTGTTTGCAATTTCTTTGTGTTTGAAACCTTTCAGTTTAAAATTTAATCAGATAAAATCACATCATTTCAGTTTAAGCCAATAAAACAGGTCTCAAACTAGTTTTATTTTCATTCTGTTTTTGTTGTCATACATGTTTACAAATTACTAAAATTATTATTGCAATTATTGTCTAGATAATATATTTTTCATAGTTTACCTTACCCTCATTTATTTCACATTTAGTTTCCAGAGATCCAGACTTTCTTGTATTTCAATTTTGATCTTGAGGAACAGTTCTCCAGGCTTCCTGAAGGCCTTTCAAGGACTCTCATTTACAGTCCAGTCCCTGAACCTGACCAGTTTCAGAGGAATGTTTTTTGTTTGTTAAGAAACACAGTGACCTACGCATGACTCACTGAAGCAAAACAAAGGCGAGTTTTAATGCCAGCAAAGCTAATTTCAGAACTTCTGAAAGAAACCTTCACTTCATTTACTAAAAAAACTTTGGACACCGCCCTCTCCTCCTCCTACTACTCATCATCACCATCACCATAGTCAACAGCAGCAGCACTCTCTTCCTCACACATACTTTCTTCGGTTTTGGTCCTCTTCAGCTTGGTGAACAGGTCGACGTAAAGCTGCTGCTGTTTTTCACTCATGGCGCAGAACTTTATCTGTTCTTCCTTCGCTGGAAGCTGCTTCAGAACCTGCAAAAAACACACACAAGCAACAAGAATAAAGAGAAGAAATATTTCATAAACAAGAACGCATGAAGTACAACAGTATAAATAAAGTACCGCACAATTAAAAGAACATGATTTTCAGAATGCTTGGAAAAATAATGAAAGCACTGCAACAAACAAACAAAATTAAAACAACACAAAAACCAGCTAATAAAATTAGAGTAAATAATAATAACAGAACAAAAGGATTATAGGTGTAATATGAGGCAATACAAAAAGAACAGAGAAGTAACCAAGCAAACAAATAGACAGGCAGAAAGACTGCACGTAAGTAAGATGGTGATAACATGGCACACATGGTGGCCCATCCATGGTGGTATGCAGAGTCTTTGACCTATCCTCAACTCGACTGTTTTGTAAATGCAGGTTGTTATGTGTTTTTGATTTACGCTACTTCACCACAGCGGTGCAGGAATGTTTCATCTGCTTCTCGCCCACTGTAATATACTTACCCACTGCTGGAGCCCTAGATCAACAGGGAGAGACAGAACGGTAACTCTTAACCATGCGCCTGTTTGTGAATGGTGCTTGGTCCCCAGTGATTGCCGGTTGGGCTATGCTGAATTTAAAAGGTATTCTAAGCCTGACGTAGTAAAAAAGTCCAAACTATGTGCATTTTTTTTTATTGGGGACAAAATCATTTCATTGTGTGCAATTATTATTATGTGCAATAGTCTTACCATGTGAAATATCACTACTTATGCCGATATAACCCTACTACTAGATCCCTAGATCTACTACTGCTCTCTATTATGTAAAATAACAGACTGTAATTCATAACTGTTAGTTATTTTTTTTCTATAGTATTAATACTCCAGTATTTATGTGTAAAGTGTATTTCATATAGAATTTTTTTCGTGAAGTTTATTATTCTTGTCTCTAAGTCTCTGTGCAGCCCTCCTGGAACAGTAAAGTTTTCTGATTCCGATTCTGAGTCTAAATACAACACAGGCTTCTACTGACCCAGCGCAACATCTAGTGTCCGTCTGTGTAAAGAGACTCTACTCTCTGACCCACGAACCAGAACGCATGAGCAGGCACGAGCTGAATAATGCATCGGAGATGATGTGCAACATGTTTATACACACACAGGCGTTTTGAAAGCAGCTGCATTATGCATTTCCTCTCATCCACTATGCATGTGCCAGTGCAGTACCTCACTCTTGATGCGCCGCAGGATGAAGGGTTTCATGATGAGTTTAGCATGAGTGATCCGGTCCCTCTCAAAGCTGCTCTGCTCCTCTGAGGATTTCTAGTTGACACACACAAATGCGTTTATTTATACACAAGGTATATGAGGACACATATATGCATTACTGTCACTTTAAAGGAGGATAAAAAAGGCAGCTAATATTAGATGATTAATATTATTAAGATCCATTTGTATTGGTCCATTTGACATGAAATGTTTGGAGCAGAGGCATATTGTCATATGGTGCAAAAAATATTAAAATATATAAAGATATATAAAAACATTTTATGTCGTATAACCTCGATGATACCTAATTACTAGGGGTACACAGAAGTCACGGTTCGGTACGTACCTCGGTTTCGGAGTCGAGGTTTGGTACGGTTCATGATACAGCAAAGTTAAGCAACGAAATGCTCTATTGAATGAGGTTTGGTTTGTTTTCGTTTATTTTAATTAAACAGCAGTGTATTAACCAGTAAACATACACTCTTGCTTATATTTTCATGTATGTGTAAGGCAGCAGAAGTGTTACGCCAGTAGGTGGCATTATTGCACCACAC
>JBBPDE010020061.1:0-7500 GCA_037974605.1 Nannopetersius ansorgii
AAGGGAAGTACGAATCGAAATGACCCTCATCAGCCAGAGATGACAGACAGCTCTCGTAACGCGTGTGTGTCCGTGAAAAGTTCGGAGTGAATGAGACATTCTTGAATGCTGAAACAAGGAGCGGTCCGTGAATTCGCGGGGGCGGGGCGGGGCACGCAGTGACAGCGTCGCTGAGATCAGACCCGATCTGACTGAATTTTGATTGGTGCAGAAGCGAGGCTCCGCGGACCGGCAGGAACCCTCTCACAGACCGGTATTAGGAAAAAAAATCTTAGTATTATTGACCAAAAGTATGCATTACTTTATACTATATATATATATATATATATGTTAGGGGTGTCTGTTCATGTGCAATATGACTTAATATTCTGAGGGCTTGGGGACACACACTGCACTCAGCATCTCAAGCCACAATTATAATCTAGAAATAACAACAGAACAACATGCCATCAAACTATTCATCCAATTCTGCAACAAAATAAACTCAGCAACAGAGACCATGTTGTCAGGGGGTTAGTGGGTCCCCTCCGGACACACACACAGCACTAGGCTATGGGTATCACCCGCTTCTGTCCCAGACCCCCAACAGTATCTCAGTCTTGGTGCCTGGTCCTCGCAGCAAGCTAAGCCTTTCTTCTCAGCTGGTACTGATAGTGTGAATGACTTGTACTGATGGTTTGGATGTAATATTTGCTACGTTCCAACATAGAGTATAAGATGCACTAATGAGACAAATGACTTAAGAAGTTAGGAAAACAACATATAGTAGTATTTTCGCCTGGCCAGGAAAGCAGCGTTAGTGCTATACATTGGTCTGTATGTCGCTCAGTTCTGTTTTTTGCTATTTTTTGCCAATAAAAGCAATAAAGTTTACTTTGGTTGTTGTATAGGGTCCTTATTAAAAGTGAGAGGACTTCCAGAACTAATGAGCCATTGTTAACATTTAAAAATAGCACATGCTTTTATTTGGGAGGAAAAACTATAGTGTGATATATACCAGCACTGGCAGAAATGTTCATTATAAAGTGACCTGCATATCTGGCCATGCTGTTCATTACTTGGTATAATCATAATGAATAAAGTTTACATTAACTTGCCACAGTGGTCTAGCGAATTTTATGGTTACATACCCAGTCTGTTAGCCCTTCCACTGGGGTTTCTTGGCCTGAAGTGTGTGTTTGTGAGTTTCAGAGTTTCAGTGTTTGGCCTTGTGTTCTAGGAAGAAGTTTTGTTGTCTGAAAAATAGTTTTGCCACTTTTTTTGTTGTGGTCAGCACAAAAGTGCAAACTCCGATCTATTAATACATTTAAATAGTACTAGAACAACAATAAACGCTCTAACTGAAGGGCTAAACAAGCTATATGGGAAAAAGAAGACAGAAATAGGGTGGAATGAGAGACCACGGGGAGCTGAAGTGAACCGAGTTCAGCCCCGTGTCCTCAGACAGCACTGGGTCTGCTGCTTTTTTTCTGTTGTTGTTTGCAATGAGAGCAGTGTGAAGCAGCCGCCTCGACCCGGGCAACACACTTCACTTCCTTCTGCTCCTGAACCAGTGGTCGTGCCGGAGAGCTGTACGTGTCTGGAAGCTGAAACCAACCAGAGAGCAGTTGTGCCTTTATTGCTATTACATGAAGTTAAGATGGTGGGATTAGTGTGAAAATAGAGTAAACTCATTCAGCACTGGAAAATATGAACAGTGTTTAATGAGATACAGCTACTCAAACAGACACAAAACACATTTTCACTTCATTAACATCTAATGTTCTGTGTAGTACTGAAGAAGCACCACTTTTGGTTCTATAACATTTATAACCAGTGGGAAATTTGCAATGATATAAAGGCAAGTATACATAGATTAATAATAAATTAAATAATACAATTAAAAACATACAGGAGAACAGTTTCAGCATGAAAAGAGACAATAAGCCCTCATATAGATCTTGACAGCATTATGGTATTTTGTTTGTGTATTTATGTTTATGGTGTAAAAAAACAATTTCTACTTTACAACTGTGTACTACTGGGCTGTAGTGTTAAGATAATTAAACACTAATAGTACAATAAATACAAATAACATTAATCTGGTAAATAGTGGTTTATGTACTGCACAATGTTCGCTTAACCATGACTGGAGGCACAGAGCAGAATTCAGTGACCAAACCGGTGTTGTTCTAACCAGCTCACAAAATATCAACTACTTTTTAAGACATTTTTAAGAAGCCTTGAAATCATTTTACTGCTTTCTTGTCTGTTTCCATCTATTCTAATGTGCATTTGTTTTTTGCAGGCAGAAAGAAACCCACTGCTGACATACATGGGTTTAAACACTTTGCATATAGCTGTATATACAGATCTGGAAAAAGAGACCACTGCAATTTATTTCTAAATCAGCACCTCATGAAACCATTACTAGAAGTTTGTCAAATGTAATTATTGCCATTTTGTTTAAGAGTAAGCAAGAGATTTGTTTTCTTTTAATTATTCAAGTTCTGTAAACACTGCATAATTGCTCTTATTCTGACGTTTTGTCATTCGCTTTGAAATGACGCTTTAAAGAACAACATTTTTATTTGGAATTTAGGACAAATAGTGTCAGCTGTTCAGTTCAATACTTGCAGCTAAAAAATATTAAACATTTCTGCAGTGGTCTCTTCTGTACTGGTCTCTTATGGTCTCTTATGTATGCACACTAACACTAAGTCGCACTCACTTATTTTAATCTTTTCAAGCCCATTATGAGATTAACTTGGATTAAATAGATTACATTTTTTATTTGGTTGCTTGTAGTGGTTACATGTTTTATTAATGAACATAATGTATCATGACAACTCATGGCTGCATATGACATCAGTCGTGACATGTTTATGAAATGGTCACGTAGCAGGTTCAAAATACAACATTACTGTGTGTTCATTCACCCTGAAGGGAGTGAGTACTGAGCTAATAAACTGTTTTTTTATTTTAGTTGCTTGTTTATGGTTATGCCAACACAGAGTTCATGTGTTACCAAAAACATTGATCTGACATGTGCTCTTTTCACCCGGCACAGATTTGGGCCCATTTATTACTGCCAAACCACACAGATGAGACAAAATAAAACTATTACATATTAGCATCCAATATTGCCCAATTCTGACCACATGACCCTAATAAAGATATTTTGCCATGACGCCTTTTGCTTAAGTGATTGAAATTGAAGTCGATGGCTATGACTTTATTCCCAAAATTAACAGTGAAGTGCTCCCCAAAGTGGTTCTCAGCAGCCAACAAGGTCCCGGCATATGTGGAACGTCTTCAGTCATGCTGGAAAAGCGTCCCAGGTGGCTCCTTGTGAAGCTGCTTGAGGGAACGCCAAGAGTGTTTAAAGCTGCATCAAGGCGGAGGGCAGGGTGCTTTGAGGGATCTGAAACGGGAGATTTGGAGCGACTCCTTCTGTGTTATTTCCAAGATTTGATGATTCACTTATTCTAAGATGTGCTCAGTATTGAAAGTAGATGAGTAGATGTATCTGAGTTGTGTGGAAATTACAGGATATTTGAGGAGATTCGCTCCGATACACCCACTCCTGCAGTCTGCTCTCGCACCTCGGCTCGGCTAAGCCATATCATTTCGTTGTTCCCAGTTAATAGGGATACAGATGAGTCTTGTCACTGTTCATTTCTTGGCTCTCCTGAGCCGTTTCACTGCTCGCCGTGTCTGTTTAGGCATTCTGGCAGCATGGACTCAGTGACAAGGTGATTCCGTAGGAAGAGACAGTGTGTGTCCAGCTGTGCGGTGAACATGGCACACACTGAATACACAAACAGGCTAATGTTGAAACAGGCATCTTTCGGAGATTAAAACAGCTTTCATGAGGTTAAGGCCGTTTGAGTGAGTGCGGAGCAGCGTGCTCCCCAGGTCCTGTACGGAATATATAGTGATGATCTGATGGGTGTTTGTCAGCATGCGAGGCTGCGCTCTTTGTTTGCGCATGTTAATCTGCATGCGGCCTGTCCGATCTCGACCTTTAGCTTTACACAGCTGTAAGCTTCCAGTCATGACTCCAGTGTTAATTGGTGCATTCTCTTTGTGTACTAATTGCTAATTCCTCACATGCTTCGTGTTCAGTGTATTTTTTTCCCAGACCAGCTTTCTGTGGGGTGGCGGTAGCTCAGTGGGTAGGATACTTGCCTCCAGACCAAGAGGTCATGGGTTCAAATCCAACCTTCAGCATACCACCTCTGGGTCCCTGAGCAACCCCAAGTTGCTCCAGGGAGACTGTCCCCTGTAGGTTGGGAATGGAAGTCGCTTTGGATAAAAGCGTCTGATAAATGCCATAAATGTAAATGTAAATGGGTAGAAATTCCAGTAAAAATACAGAATCAGATAGCTTTATTGATCCTGGTGGAAACTGCTTTTGCTCTGACTGCAAAGTCACAGAGAGACGAGAACAATTTAAAGTCTAAATGAATCCAATGAAAATACTCCATATGAAATACACTATAATATATACAGTATGAATACTATATATAAATAACTTTTAGTTATTAGTGAATTACTACAATACTAGGGGAACAAGGCATAATTCAGTTTTATTTCTGTGTCAGTATTCTTTATTTAAGTTATAAGACCCATTTTTTCATGCAAGACTTTGGTGTAGTATGTGTTTGGTGTAGAAAGTAAGAATGTTGAACAGTTTGAGTATGGCACCTTCAGATCTATCCGAGCCGCTTATTCTAAAAAGGGCATGAATGGTGCTGTAACCTATCCCAGCTCTTATGAGGCTTCTTATGAGAAGAAACACCTTGGACAGGTCTCCAGTCATCACATGGCACACATAATAACATACAGGGGCAATCTCTTCGCCTGTTTTCAGACATTGGGAGAAAACTGGAGCTTTCTGTGGAAAAACATGCTATCCCAGCTGGATATCACACCCAGGATCTTCTCACTCTGAGGCAACAACACTAACCCACATGCCACCCAATACTTTCAGGTGGCCTTCCTAACTTTACACTTTTAGCCAAAGTTTAATCAGTTTCATATAAGGAAATCTTTCCAACTTTTCAGTCTTCTGCAAAGGTCTGAAGCAATAATCATTTTTCATTGATTTCATAAAAAACTTTCTACAGATGTTTTTTTTTTTTTTTACATAAAATCTGTATGGAGGGCACTTTTTACCTTCTGTATATTAAATTTGACAAAACTTTTGCACAGGATAGGAGTGTGCATACCTTTTTTTTTCCTTTGTTATGTTTGTTTTTGTAATGTATAATTTGGAATTACGTCATTCATTCATTCATTCATTCATTTATTCATTTTCTGTACCCGCTTAATCCTTACTTGGGTCCCAGGTACCTGGAGCCTATCTGGGGGCCAAAGGCCATGAGGCAGGGACTTACTCTCAGTGGGACACCAGCTCAACGGAGAGCACACACACACTCACAGCATACACTCACACACATCTACGGTTACTTTAGAATCCCCAATTCATCTGACACACGTCTTTGGACTGTGGGAGAAGTATAGAGGCCCTGGAGGAAACTCACATCACCACAAGGAGAACATGCAAACTCCACACACACAAGACCAAGATCCAGATTCAAACCACCAACCCTGGCGGTGTGAGGCAACAGTGCTACCTAAAATGACTTGATAAATGAAATACTTTCACATTAACTTCCATTCCAATGTATGTTGTCACCACTTTGGAGATGTAACTGATGGTACATCTGTATACATTCGGTTATATTTTATACCTTTAGTAAAAAAAATGCACTGGAATCAGTCACACTCCTCATGAGTGCACAGGCATATGAAAGTGCATTAGCTGAAAGTGGTAAACGTTTAAGGCGAAAAGCTGTTTAAAGCTGTTCTTACCACTTTGTATGACATCTAACTAAATTGCTTTTGCCTGTTATAATCCCTTCAAACTCATTGTCAATAGAGTCAGCTGACTCCCGAACAGGTTTCCACTTTATGGGCTGCTTATTTTTCTCCACCTGAGAGGTGGAGTGATGGAATGTTTTAACTGGATCTTCTTAGGTCTCAGAGAAACATCATGCATATACATGATAATACATCAAATCTATACCATGGCATTCAGTAATTTGGATTATGCTCTATCGTTAGCGTTGCTCTTCAATGCTGGTCTTGGATTCCCTCTTTGGTTTAACATTATCCCAAGCTCTGATCTGTTACTCAGTGTGCAGAATTCCAAACTGAATTAATTGTGCACTTTATAGCTGTAAAAAATCAGTTATATCAGCTAATGTAGCTCTCTCTAGAGAAAGCAAGGAGCCATTTGGGATTCAGACAAATGTATTACCAGCTTAGTTAAAGGGAAAAAAGACAGTATTAGATTGATATTATTAACAGACATTTAAGATTGTGTTATCAGTATCGATATCAGACATGAAAAATTGGTCTCGTGCCACTCTTAGTCACGACTTAACTCTCTTTTCCATGCTCTGCTGCTTTATAGCTTGTCACCATGCATTTTCTTTACTAATCTGAATCGGAAAACTGCACTGATCCCAGATGAAATTGCTCATGTCACAAGACACACAGAAACACAGAGACAATAACATTATAAATGTAAAAATAAAACAAAAGAAGAAGATCTGGAGGGATAACGTGTGGAATAGAGTTTGGTCAGTAGTTAACACTAAGCCTTGTTGTCCTATTCTATTCCTCAGAGTGGTTGTGCCACTAAAAGTTTTTTTAAAGTTCTTTATACCAAATACCAGATTCCAAAAACCTTGGAGTTCTATATCCAGTCATTCCTGTATTTCTTTGTCTAACTACATTTCCAGCCAGTACTGCACCTCTGGCTGCCACGCTTGTTAAGTAGGACATTTAAATTCAAGTTCCGTTCTCACAAAGTTATCACATTTGTAAAATGCACTGGACTTTGGGAGTCAAACATGCTTGGGCATGGTATGACACACTTACACCCCTAATACTTAATTCTGTCATTTTACTGTACTTGTCAAAGGTTGCATAAGTCAACATTTAAATGCCTTCAAATTGAGTTATGCCATAAATTACATTTCTATGTAAATTACACTCTAATGACAGGCTTGAGTTTGCTCTTCAAACTTTTTCCATGTGTTTCAGTCAAGGTCATTCATAACAAAAAATGATGAAAACATCAAGCTTATATTTAGAATGCCATTTAATTCTGCAAAACACACAGACTATTGTTTCCATCAATAGTCATAGTAATACAACTGTTCTTCTACCTCAAAACATTTCGTAGTGAGACGTAATTGCCTATTAATCACAACGCACTTTTGTTTTCGCTGGCGATAAGAGGCCACTTCTGAGGGTCTGATTTAATGGAGAAGACAATTGTTGCGGCAAAATACAAAAGGGAATCAAAAGGAATGCAATTAAAGAGGCAAAAGTTATGAGACTGAAAAAAAGAAGGTTGCCGGTTGGTGAAGGATGGGAGGTCTGGAAATGCCGTTCCCAAGTGAAGACCCGTGGAGAAGCAGGGGGAGGGCAAAATTGCAATAT
>JBBPDE010020080.1:0-10859 GCA_037974605.1 Nannopetersius ansorgii
TATATATATACAGGTACAACTGTGCAAGATTTATTGTAATTTTTTGTAATTAAACACTTAAATAAAGGTGTGAGAAAAAAAAAATCATTTTGGGATGATAACAGAAGCACATTTGGTGTCATAAATAATATTTCAGTTAATGGTTCTTTAAACATCCGAAATGGTCTATTCTGGATCCTTTCTAGAACAATTCATCCAATGGCTCAAGAACGTTTTTTTATAAAGAATGTAAGGTGTTTTACAGATGGTCTGACTAAACACTTAAAATAGTCTCAGCTATGAAAATGCATTAACTGCGCATTTTATTTAACTGTTTAATGTGCAAACATTTGCACATTACACTCTCGGTCCTGTAGTTTACTTTCACTATCACAGACAGTGTACGCTTACTTTCACCATCACATTCAAGTTTAGCTTAAATATGGTAATATGAAGCTTGTGTTAGATTCAAACAATATATTCTTTACTTTGCATGTTGCAGTTTTACAGTCTATTGCTTGCTCTGGTCTTCTTTCACACAGGCACATTAAGCGCATTAAGTGCTTGGCTGGTTACAGCACAAAATAATTATGGCATTCATGGTCTTTAATAAATTGTTGCATTAAAACAGAAGTCATGAGGTGGTCATCAGCTCCCCTGGTAGAATAGCTTTAATCCATATTCACATAAAATTATTGTTAATTTAATGAAATCATAGTAAATCACAGTAGAAGTAAAATGTATTTCCAAAAAACAAAAACCACAGCAGAAGGTCAATAAAAAGCTGGAGTACTGAATAATATTACGGAACTGCAGTGGAACATCCAGTATTAACCAGCATTAAGGAGTCATAGCATGAAGTTCATGTGTGTTAAGATTAATTTGTTCCTGTGTCTCTTACAAGAAAACAGTGCTACTCATGACTCAGTGTCACTCAGTTGGAGGATGACACTGCATTTATGGGCCCATCAAATATGACCTCATCCCATTCAGTACTAAATGTTACTTCAGAACGACAAATGAGAACAAAAAATGGTAAACAAAAATGGCAACTAGTGCAATTCTTAAACTGTTACTGAACACGGTTATTTTTAACACGACATAAAGTGCAATACTGTGTCTAAAATGTGATTAAAAAACCCATCAACAAACTCAAATCGCCATATCGCCCCACCTAATTCCATTTCATCCCAAAGGTGTTGGATGGGGTTGAGGTCAGGGCTCTGTGCGGACCAATCAAGTTCTTCAACACTGAACTCCTCCAGCCATGTCTTTATGGAGCTCGCTTTGTGCTCTGGGACACAGTCATGCTGGAATAGAAAAGGTTCTTCCCCAAACTGGGTCCACAAATTTGGAAGCATGGCCATATTTCTTTGTGTGCTGAGGCATTAGGATTGCCCTTCATTGGAAGTAAGCGGCCCTAGCTCAAACCCTGAAAACCAGGTTTGTCCCAATACTTTTGTCCATACAGTGTATCTCTGAGAATCCTGGGTCTCTTGTTCACAAGCATGATTTCTCTTTGATTTTGATTTGTCTTTAAGTTCCAAGAAGTTTTGGACTCTCAGCTGCAGCATAAAGGAGCTGTGGTATAAACAAGAAGCGGTTTAAGATGTCAGGTGCTACGGAGGACCCAGAAGAGAGTTGAGTGCCCTTTAAAGTTCACTTTGAACACAAAGGCAGTCAATTCCCAATCCTTTTTTGCTTTCTCTTTCAGATTCACTTCAACACAACAGTACACCTTAAACTTTACAGGATTATTGATGGCAGAGTGAAGGGCTGACTGATGTTTATGGACAACAAAACAAAAAGAGACCCTGCCAACCTTCTCTGTATTTTAGATCTTTGAGGTGAAAATAAAACCATTTTGAATGTTAGAACTAGTATTATCTCATCAGGAATAGTCAAAGCAGATGATGACAAACACATTGTTGGTTAAATTCAAAAGAGGAGGGTTGAATATACTATATATATGCAGAAGCTCAGTAAGCATCTGAAGAAAAGGTTTATCTTTCTGTTCTTTTCGCTCTAAAGACATTGTGCTCATTCTTCAGCCTAAAGCAATCTGCAGTGCCCTGAAGTCCCTGCAGAATGCTATAAAGTGCCATCTAACTTTGGAAACAGGGATGCTTTATTGGTTAATTTGCACAGGCTTTTGTCCAGGCCATCATTTAGGCTTTGAAAGCGTGCAATTAACACACCATGAGACTGACACGCTTTGTTGTGAAAATGTTGGCCTCAAGGTGATGCACTGCTGTGAAACATGCTCCTCTAACCCCAGTCTCTGAAATTCCCAGCTTCCCTATTTTTTTTGTTCTTTGTCTGCTTCAGTCCACTCATCCCTCATCCACATGTCCAATACTAAACAAACCATTCAGTTTGCTCACCTCTCAGTAATGGTGATAAACAAGCAGCTCATCCTATTGATTGTCATTCTACTCAGATGTTAGCAGGAGCTTCAGTGCGAAGAAACAATTTGCTGAGTTCCCCTTTAGAGTCTGTACAATTTTCTTTAGTTAAACATAAAGAAAAACAATGACAAAGAGACAGATGGTGGCCTAGTGGTTAGGGAGATGCCCCAGTGATCAGATGGCCTTTGGCTTGAATCCCAGACCTGCCAGTGGCGCCCTTGAGCAAGGTACTGTCAACACATAGTTCCCCGGGTGCTGTGTCGCTGGCTGGCCCCTGCTTCACTTGGTGAATGGGTTAAATGCAGAGAAAGAATTTTGTGTTCACACATGACTATAAGGGGCCACTTAACTTTAATGGGTGTTTTAGCTTCTTGCAATTTTAAAATATGAAATTGCTGGTGTTTTTTCTTTTAGACAATGTAAAGTATTCTCCAAAAATATACTGAAAGTATATTAAAATGGTGGATTTGCCAAAGTGGACTGTGTTGATTGTGGGTGTGGGGGGTGTATTTGATCAACAATCATTTTTGTTGACATTGGTGGTGGTTGGATGGGTGGGAGGTTTTTTGCCTGGGGTGAGTTTATTAGTGCTCCCTTTAGGTGCAGCTCTAGGCAACTGCCTGGTTTGCCTATGCCTTGAACTGCCCCTGTACACAGGGTTAACTCTAATGGATATATCTCGCTGGACGGTCTGAGGAACAGACCACCCACTGCTGAAATTCTGCCTATTCTTGACAAAGTAAGGGACACTCTTAAATAGAACTTGTTTTGAAACTGCACAGTGTTCTTCCGTTTCTCTTGGGTTGACATCCCTTACAGTTACCGCCTCCATGCTACCGTAAACATTTGCTGAAAGATCACCAATGTGGCTCTAAGAATTCAGCATGGAGTTGACACATCCAATAATCTCCTCCACCCACTAGTCTTCAAGATGGAAATAGCAATGCAGCAAGTTCCTGTGCTCACAGTTTCAGCCTATCACTAACAAACAGTGATGTGAGTCATAGATACACCATCACAGAACCACTATGCCTGCAGACTGCCAGTATATAAATGAACAGGTATATAAATGCACCATGGCTGTGGACATCATTGACAAGAGGAGGATTTGCTATTTGTCAGTTTGTCAATCTATGCTACAGTGAAGATATCATAAAAAACTCAAATTGTCCAGCACTTTTCCATTTTACCGCCCAGCACAGCTGAGAAATGCAGCATTCCTACAATCAAATTTTATGCAGGACTAAAAAACATGCTACACCGAAGAGGGGCAGTTAACTGGAGTTTTACATATCAGTTAAACTATGAACATGCGATATCTAAACTTAAAAATATGCTCATTTTGCATAGTTGAAAAGTTTTACAATCAAATTTGTAGAAGATGCAAATACAACAGGACAAATAGGAATGATGACCTACAGAGGATGAGGTAAAAGAATATAAATTTGGCTTAAAATATCAGTTAAACTATGAACATGATTGCAGGGATAAAGTACAATTACCCTGACAGAGCTGTGTAGTGGTGGACATGGCCAGGTATTTGTGATATGACTGGGCTTTGTGGATGTGCTGCTTTGACATATACTAGGGCTAATTAATTAATTTAATTAATTTATTAACTCTTATAGTCACACATGATGCCACAGCACAGTGAGAACAGAGTGAAATTCTTTCTCTGCATTCGCAAAGTGAGGCAGTGGCCTGCAACCAATGAGGGGCTCCCTAGGAGCAGTGTGTGGGGACGGTAACTTGCTCAAGGGAACCTCAGTGATTAGCAGTTGGAATTTGATCCGACAACCTTCTGATTGCAGGGCTAAGAACTAGGCCATCCAGCTGCCCCTGCTACCAATGTGATCTTCGTAAAGAAGTTCATATAATACGTGAGATGCCTCAGGTAAAGTGAAAAAAGAGGCAAGGTTTCCCAACCCTGGATTTCAAAAAAGACAATAAAGTTCCCACAATGCATCAGTAATTAACTGTGCACAGACCCGTCTTCTAATTGTGCTCAAGAGGTCGCAGGGTTGAAAGGGGGCCGTGAAATTACGAGGCCACCAAGGAATGCAATTTCACTCCATCTAAGAAAACAGTATTTATGGAACAATAGCATGGACTGTGAGTGCGGCCACATCAAGCATTTATTTTGTCTTTTCATAGACCCTGACAGCTGAAATGATGTCATTCAGTGGGTAAATGTTCTTTAAGCACATGTTGCTTGTGTCTCCGCTTGACCGCTGTGCCTGGAGCCTTTGTTAAAGCAAGTCTCCTTCAAGCGTGCCTTTGAGATGCTGCTGCAAACCCAGCCATCACAATTTGCTCAAAAGTCAGTAAATCAAGTGGGACATGTAATCAGCCCTTTCAATTTATGCATGATTTTCTGAGTGATCTTGTCACATTTTACACTTTTTCTCATCCATCAGATCAGAGTGATAACCAGGATCAAGTTGTTAGGGTGGAGGTAGCTCAGTGGGTAGGATACTTGCCTCCAGACCAAGAGGTCATGGGTTCGAATCCTACCTTCAGCATACCACCACTGAGTCCCTGAGCAAGACCCTTAACCCTAAGTTGCTCCAGGGAGACTGTCCCCTGTAGTAAAGGGCTCCAGCTGAATAGAAGTCGCTTTGGATAAAAGCGTCTGCTAAATGCCGTAAATGTAAATGTTAGTGAGGCACGTGACCTTCATCACATAGTAAATAAACCACATTGACAAATATAGCCTATCACACCAACTCGTCTATGTTTACGTAATTATTTCATTTCTTCAGTTCTCATCCTTCCATTCACCCATAAACTGATTCAATGGTGGAAAAAGAACGGAACACTCTGGAGCAACTGCACAGGAGCCTAATTTCTTCATGCCCAAGTCCAAGGATCAGCTAAAGAGGTATAAAGAGCCCAGTATTGGAACTGTTTTCTCCAATCCAATCCAATACCTTTGGAACCAGCTTGTGGCATCTCATTCCGCTAATGCTCTTGAAGCTGATAGCAATCAGACTAACAGAAATGTTCCAGTTTAGAAGTGTAGAGACTTTAACTTCAGATAGGAGTAACACACTCACCTCTGCCTGTCTGTCTGTCTGTCTCTCCCTCTGTGAGTACGGTTTTTAATCTTGTTTTTCCAATCTCTGTAATTGCTAAATAAGAATGCATTAAAAATACAAGCCCAGTCCACAAACCCTCACTAACAGTACAGACAGATGGCTGCTTATACAATTAAAACACAATATAATCTACTTGCTCACATCTTAATTACATTATACCATCAATATGGTAGTTGAACTGTCTTATGCTTGCTGTAAAACTTTCAGAGTTCTTGTACCGAGCAGGTAAAGAAACACAACGACTTAAAGCTGAACCAATACAAGCACAGGGCTTACTGATTATTATTGGGATCACATTAAACAAGAGCAAACTGTTAATCTTCCATTTAAATCGATCTCTTTAATGATTTGTTTTCACACTTATTTCACAGCTGTGACATTTGTCAGCTTTCTCAGCTTGTGTCCTTTTACATTATAACACAAAGTCACTTTAGGGACTCAGCGACAATTACATGGACACACCAGTTATCTAACCACTGTAGTTTGGTTATGCAAGCTTTTCCACACTATCAAGACATCTGTTTCCACAATGTATTTCATAATTGGATGTATACTGAAAAAGAAATAAACTGAAATGGGGTCTTCACAGTTAATTATGGCCCCGATTTTGGGACAGAGAAAAGCATATTTTGCATAAGCCATAATCTGCGGTTTCGTGCATCTATATAGTGAAAGTGACAATTCGGTCATACATGAACGGCACGAAATACCTGCATTTAACCCATTCACCAAGTGACGCAGGGGGCAGCTATGAACACAGCACCCGGGGAGCAGTGTGTGGGGGGCGGTACCTTGCTCAGGGTGCCTCAGTCTTGGGAATCGAACCAGCGACTTCCTGATCACAGGACGAGTGCCCTAAACACTAGGCTACCAGCTGTCATTGCTAAAATGATTAAAATGCTTAGCACACTGGCCTGAATGTGCATTAATTTATGCCATTTTATTTAATCCAACACAAGTTGTTCTAGCTGTTGCTTTTGAGGTTTCAGCTGGTGGTTCTGACAATTTATGAAACATTTGTATTTTTTATACTGTTTGTATTTTGGGGCTGAGGTTCCCAGAGAAACTGGAACACTGCCTTCAATTAAGATGATTTAAAAAGACATTGCTTCTTGGAAACTGGTCTGAGATATTTTTTACATTAGTTAAACAAGGTCAGTCTACCTACGAAAGCACTGAATCTGTTGATAGTCCAAGGGCACCATATCCCAGTATATCCTCTCTGTTCTCTGTTTATTTCTTATTCTGTTGCTGTGTAGCCATGGCTAGAGCTACTGTTCAGACTGTGTCCACTACCATTCATCTTGTCTTAAGTGCTGTGTGCTCCGAACAAGCCTATTAGATTCAACATCTTTCTGTTGAAACAACATGGGTGCTCCTGGCTCAGCCAGCTTGGGATAATGCTAGGGTGGTATATTTCACCTGCTGCGCATCTTGGACCCAGGCTGCTTGATTGCTTTCTATCCCATTAACATATAAAATTGACTGCCTTTTACAACCCCACCTGGGTGCTCTAGAGACCAAATTAAAGAAGCATTCCACTAATTTTTCAAAAGTGTTCTGCATAATGTAACCATTAAGGTGTAAAAAAGTCCCTCAAAGAGGTTTGGTGCTGCTCAGTGAGTCAGAATCAGAACCAGGTGGTTTTGATATGAACGTGATGGGGTCTGAGGAGTTTAATGTATCTAAAAGATTCTTCATAGAAATGGAATATTTGAATAATATGAATATACTGTCCGATGTCTAAGAATTTGTTTTACGAAACGTCTGTGACAAGATTTTAGATGTTAAATATGATTTATTGATTAATGCATCATTTTAAAATCCATTCTTGTTGAAGAGGCACATTTCACTTCCAACCAGATTGAATGGACTGCTGTGAAATTAAGCTTTAGGCCCTGTCCACACGTACACGGGTATTTCTGAAAACTGAGGTTTTTATATGCGTTTTGGCCTTTCATCCACACATAAATGCTGTTTTGGGTCAGTGAAAACGTAGGTTTTTAAAAATTCCGGCCAAAGTGACGATTTTTGAAAACTCAGTTTCTGCGTTTGCGTGTGGACAAGAAAAACGAAGATTTTGAAAAACGGACCGTGCACCACTCATATAACGTCATTGTATGCGCCTTGGTTGTCATCTAAAATGCCTGACGTGTACAAAATACTGCAGCTCACAACCGCGTTAGTATGTTTATACTCATGCGCTGAGTTACTGTCCATTCAGTATGAAGGGCATAGACACTAGAGTCAGTTTCGGATGCTATTACATTCAACACAGACACGGTCTCTGCCCTGCGCCCGACGCCAACGTCGGCGCCGGTTTTGGACGAGACCTGGGGGGTATTCCATTAAACAGGATTAAGGGAAAGTCTGGCTTATTTCAAGGGAAAGTAAGTCAGACTTTCCCTTAATCCTGTTTCATGGAATATTCCCCGGTCGGAACAGCGGTTGGTGGTTTACTTTTTGTGCGTTTGTTTACCAGAAACAGGTAGTGACGCTCCCTCTTCAAGGCTTCTGATTGGTCACCAATGCTATACGGTTCAAGGTTATATGACCACCTGCTGCCTTGACATGCTCTTGACAGCGTTTTTTGCGCTTGCGTGTGGACGGAGATATTTTTGAAAACGTGCTCGTGTGGACGTGATTTTTTTTTTTAAACGAAAACGGAAAATCTCCGTTTTCAGAAATACCCGTGTACATGTGGACATGGCCTTAGGTTAAATTAAATTTTATATTCCACCATCAAGCTCCTCCCACTTTGTATGTTTATAACAAACAGTACATTCATGATGAATAATAGTAGTAGAACTACAGACTACTTATATTACTGGTATGAGAACAGATGGATATTCAGTATCGTAATATTAATGCTGAATATTTTGTGACTTAATTTCTATGCCAACAGTGACATCTTCAATCAGACAGGCAGGTTGTTTAACAGCTTAAGCTTATCAAAAAACATTAAGCTAATCAACAGAAATAGGCAAAAGCTGCATTCAATAAGTAAAATGTTCAAAATTTTTCAGTGCAAAGAAAACATTTTAAAGACATGTAGCCTGGAAAAATATGCATTCATTCTCCCTGAGAGAAGCACAGAACTGCTTGTAAGGAATGGTAATGTGAAGGACATACACATTTTGAGCAAAACTATTCTGAGGACATGGCGATAAGAAAATCAAAGACACATCAAATAAAACCTCAAATTGCTGGAGATATTAATGATAAAAATACTAGACTGAAGTGGAGTATTTTCTCTTCCATTATATTTCATTCAGAATTGCTTAAGTGTAGTAAAAGCCCATGTGTTGTTTCTAAATACAGAACAGAACAGTTTCTTTCACTCTAGAAGGTCCAGGCTTCTAGCAGAGTCAGCTGAAGATAGTTGAGGGGGTGTTCTTGAGTGAGAAAGTCATGCAGCATGTACCTAAATAAGCTGCTAGTTGAGGATGAGTTTTTTAGGCAAAAAAAAAAATGTGCAGACAAAGGAAAGCTATTCAGGAGGTACTTTCCAAATAAGTTTAATAGACAGTAAGCCTGTGTTCTTAGTCTATTAGGTATTTATGCACACGCACACAGCATGAGGCATTACCATTTGTGGAAGAGTAGTGCAGAGAAAGTACTATTTGACCCTACATTGATTAGGGCAATTTTTAAGAGGGATAAGACATTGAGTTTTGAATACTCATCTAGGTATTCTTATTGGCAGAGAGCCAAGGGTGGGAGTTATCTAGGAAATAGAGGATGTGCTCTGGAAGAAGTCTATTGAACCTCTATGCCTGGATTCTAAAAACAGAGCATCTAATAACTGTCACGAAGCTGCCTGATAAAACAGCGCTGCCTCAGCTTTCTGTTTTCTCTACAACAAAATCAAGCTAAAAGCAAAACATACAGTAATTAAAACAATAACATGGAGAGAGCAGTCTGTTATTGGGCAAACATAAAAAAACTTTCTCCAGTGCTGAAATACTAAAACCAGTGACCACCTGCAAAGTATGTTAAAAATCGACTGCCAACATCGACCAGCAGAATTTTTTATTACAACCCTAACCAACAACAGGTTCTGTGTGTTCTGTCTCCGTTAAAGCCCTGTAGGTACAGCAGTCTAGTGTGCTGTCACCCTCATTCTACCCTCTGTCTGTGTGGGTGTGGGTGTGCGCTGCTCTCTGAAAAGGCTTGTGCTTTGTGTGAGAGACAAGCTACAGATTCCTGCACCAAGAGTTCAGTTAGTTCCTGCATAGAGGGTCCCCCTCTGTCTCCTGTATCTACAGAAGTAACCAGCCAGGTTGCCTCACAAGCACTCTGGACCTCCTAAAGAGGAAAAGTAAGTGCATAGGGTCCATCTCAGTCCGATGCACCGCCTTCGCTAAGCATGACCCTCATCACCAGTCCGATAGAGTTGGAGAGACAACCTGTAACCCTGTTAAAGAACTGGTTCTGTTTGTGCTCTGTGAGAACTGTGAACGTCTAAGTTTTCCTGTGTCCAACACGACACATTTACCAATCTTAAAACCAAACCAATAGTTTAGTTCTAAATCTTAAACACACTCATAAATCTCATAAATGTTTTAGTAATCTGTAAAAATGCACAGCAAGAAAACTAAGATGGCAGATTTACACAATTGTGTCTGGAGCTTCGGCTCTCAGGCTGGCATGAGTGGTGTTCCCGCTGCTGGTTCCTAAGCTGGCTTTACGGCTCATACCGTGCCGGTTCAGCAGCTGCACAAAGACTCCATCCTGCAGCTCCACTGAGACTTCAATACACAGTGTAGCAGAGGCTTCAGGGCCGTCTTCATGTGAGAAAAACTCGTTGAGTAATGGCAAGCTCCCCCGCCTGTAACCAGGACATTTCCCCCCAGGAGTACTGGGGCTGACAGCCCTAGAAGGAACTTGGACCAGCAGGCGCTTTTAGGAGGGTGTACAAGGGATAGTGCTTTACTCCGGTCCATCCCGACTGGAAGTCCCGAAGGGGGACACATATGGTGAGAGGACACGTGGGATCCACAGTGTGGTCTAGCGCAATACCGCATTCAGGGGAGGACGCATGGGGCCCACGAATCCATAAAAAAATTTGGGTGGGTTTTGTGTTTTTCTTTTTGCTGGTTTGTTGCCTCCATTGACCCTTCCTCCGCCCTTTGTTGGGGGTTTGGGCTGCCCTGGGGGACACTGTAGGGAAGGGGGTACTGTTAGGTCTGGATTATGTTTGTGAGGAGACTTTTATTTTGGAACTGGGGTATGTTTGTGTCTGAAGTCACTGTTGTCAGCTGTCCTGTGTTTTGAAGTTGAAATTTATTGTCATGTGTACCGAGTACAGTGTACAGAGCACAATGAAATTCTTACTTGAACACCCTCTTCACAGATAGAACATAAAGACATA
>JBBPDE010020091.1:0-10859 GCA_037974605.1 Nannopetersius ansorgii
TGAACGAAACGAACTGTGATTGGTTGTTTGACATGTCGGTCAAACGGCCTTATGGGCGGGCCTTGGCCAAAGAAAGAATTGAATTCTTTGAAAGAGCTATGAATTCCAGACCTTCAACCGTCAGTCTGAAGGTCTGGCTACGCAGGACTACACCCCTTGTGACTATAAGGGGTCACTTTAATAGCATGTCTGGGACGAACGATTCTGTTCTGGCAAGTCAATTTCCATCACAATTGTCATCTACCTGCTCAAAGACCCCTGATTGAGTTCTTCTGTTACTTGTCAGGTTTAGTAAATGCGTTTACCTGTACATACCTGTGCTGGACACTCACACCACAGCTCTGAAGAAACGGTTCTTGGTGGAGGAACTATTTATCACTAGTATGATCAATAACAACACACTTTATTCAACAAGTTTTTTTTATTTTGTAGGAACAGTAAGGCTGTGCATTATGATTCTGTCACAGGTCAGGGGTTTAAATCTGCTTCACACCGTGAGACTCACATCCCTACCTGTAAAAACGAAGAGCATTCACAACGCACTGTATCTTTTCCTTCAGAATCACAATCAGTCTGAATCGCTGTAAGGTCAGAGATTTAAACGGTAATGTACATTCTTCACGCACACTTATGTTTAATGATAGAAACCGTGATCGATTGCTGTAAGTTATTCTCCAAAAAAATCCCAAACAATCCAACGTGACAAAACCAAACACTGAAAACACATTTCCATCCGTCCATTTAAACAGAAGGCAACCGAATTTCAAGGCATCCGCTCGTAATTCAGTGCCGTTTTCAGGCCTTCCTCTGCTTCAGCATGGCCAAGTACATCCCAAGAGACTTCTGGATGGAATCCCGGGTGATGAAACTGGAGAAGTTTTTAATGTCAGCTTCTCTTTTCGCCACCATTTTCTCTAACGTGGGCTTCCTCAGCATGGACTTGCTTAGCTGCCGGGCATGATCTGTGGACGTGACACAACACAAGAGTGTGACAACAGCAACAGCCTGGCTTTCAGCAATGCTGCAGTCAAATAAAGTGCAAAGGATCTGTCAAACCTGGAATGGCAAACCACTTGGTCATGGCTTGTGTGGCCGTGCTGAGAACCTGATCCTCAGGAACCACCTGGTCCACCACGCCGATCTTCAGGGCCTCTGCCGGGTTGTGCATCAAACCAAACTGCACGGACAGCTCTGCTACTCTTTGGCCCACAGCATTCACCATAGTATCCACAAACCTGACACAGATACCAGACACAATACCACTATTGCTTCTCAAGTTTTATTCTTATTCTTACTATTATAGCTGGAATATAGCGCCACTTCTCATCTGAGCCCATAAATTCCAAAGCTAAAGCTATTCTTTAATACCTGGTGTATTGTGTGTATACAGATTTCTGTGCATCAGTTGATCAGGGGCAGAGTACCGATCATTTCAAATTTGGATTTTTGTGGTTGAGATGTCGCCACAATGTATGGGGAGGGAGAGTGAAGGGGTGAGTCACCTTAAGTGTGTACAAGAGAGTCTCAGACATGACATCATAGCTGTGGTGGCGAAAAAGTGACAAAGCAGACTTATAACCCGACTTCAAGACACCAAAGTTCAGGTCAGTTATTGGGAAAAAAAAGGTCACTGTTTGTGGTTTAATTAATAAATAAATAAATAAATAAATATCATAATGCACTTTTCCCACCCATTTTTGGGCAAGAGTGGTTCCCTCAAGCAGTTTTCAGCCCTCATTAACCATAAATGGCCTGGTAAGAGGCATCATTCTGCAGTAAAAAGCAGCAGAGTCAGAGGAGGTGCTGGTTTGAATTTTTTTCCTTTTGTTTTGCAACTGTTTTTTACGATTGTGCGGATTTATAGCAACCACACTTCGCATTTTCTTGTAGAAATGCAACCCAAATAAAAAATTTTAATCAAAAGGAAAGATCTAATTATGATAATGCAGTTGTTCTTTCTAAAGAAATATTAGCTTTTATTAGAAAATCGTACAAAGGCCTTCACTCAAACTAATTTTTGGTTCTTTATAAAAGCACTACGATACTTAAGGTCACGCACTGCAGTGTTTAGATCATGGGTGTCAAACTGGGCCGGTGTCCAGCAGTTTGATGGTTCTCCTACTCAAACACATTCACTCAACCTGAAAATTACCTGGTGAGGTCAACCAGGTGTTTCTGAGCAGGGAAATCACCAGAACCTGCTGGACCACGGCCCTCCAGAACTGGAGTTCCACACCCCTAGTGTAGATTAAGAGGGTTTTACCATGCTGAACTATGTCCCGGCCCCTTAACCATAGAAAAATACACATCACACTGCCATGCACAGCCCTATGGCTTGTTAAGTAAGCAAACATAAATAAGCATGTGTCCCATTCAATTAAATGAAAGAAAAAGGACTATATATGCCAGTAAAACACACTTAAAAGGGTAGAGGCACCCGTTTACCGGAAATTAAAATAACTACAGGAATCAGTGCACAATGCATGTGTTGTTGAGAAACAGTCACTCACCAGAACGGTGCAACTATACCGAGCTGCGTTTCGTTGAGTCCTATGTGGTAGCGAGGATTGTCAGCCATGATCCTGTAGTCACAGCACAAAGACACCAAGCAGCCTCCTGCAGGACTGGAGCCCTAAAAGCAAAAGTACAGTCACCGCGGATCAGCATTCACCGGTCCAGTCTAACACTGATTTTTCTGAGAACCGAACTGTATTACCGCCACCAGTCCAGCGGTGGCAGTAATACACTGAAAAGTTGTAAACCACCATAAAAAGAAGAAGCTGCTGCAGCTTATAGCAAGACTGCTCTGTCTTGTCCTTGTATTTTAGTGTCTTAATGTTTATTTAGTATTAGTAAGCTGTGCCCTGTCTAAACATGCAGGTAGAGAGAGTCATTTCAACCTTTCTTTTGTGTACAAGTCTTTGCACGCTGCTAATGCTAACCGTTAATGCCACTGGTGTTTTAAGCAATAAAGTTTTCTTATTCTGATTATTTGCATTCACATTTTCTTTAAGGGTAATGCATTAAACTGAGTTTAACATGAAATTAAAGGGCTCTGGGGCATATTTAGGGTCAACACTAAAAATAGGCATTTTTGTAACAAAACAACACATTTTTCCCTGCAAAAAGCAGGGGTTACTGTATATAGAGATCAAACACTCCACAGTCACCTGAATGTCCTTTTAGTGAAAACTTTTCTGATCCTGAAGGAAACTGCTTACGTTACGACTGCACAGACACACAAAGACGAGAACAATTTGAGTCTAAACAAAAGACACTATGGTATACACATAAAATGCTGGGGTTTAAATACTACAGATGAATAACTTTAAGCAGTAGGTAAGTAGTTTACTTGTAACACAAATAGAGGTTTGGGGTTGTTCTCCATACGGAGTCTACATAATAGGGATCAGTAGTGATGCTGCACATGATAATACTATTACACATTACATATTGCACATGATAAAGATTTAAACCCAATAGTCAAGTCAAGCTTCGTCATACCAGCCAGATACATTTAGTACACAGAGATATGGAATTTTGTCCTCCTGAACCATAGTGTGCACATCACTCCTGGGCTGATGTGTGCAACACAGAACACATCAGCACAGCAGGACTCAATGCTGGATGCTGGAAAGCATCAATGCTGGATAGCAAACAACTCTTTGGCAAAAATCATGACTGACTGAAACCTAAATATTCATTGCACTGAACACAAAACCACATTGCTACAGCTTAACTAATCTTTCTAATCAATACAAAAATCTCCAAATAGAGGCAAAAGGACCACATCAACCTATTTAAATACATGAGTCCATGTGAATTTCTTTACTAAAGTAATATTAAGATGAGTAAAATGTGTAAAACTCTAATGCTGGGTGATGTAGGGAGTTGACCTCGTGATTGGAAGGTTGTGTTTGAATCCTAGGACTGCTTGTGGCACCACTGAGGTTTCCTTGAGCAAAGTACCGCCCCCCACTCTTTCAATGGGTACTGCATTGCTGGCGACCCACTCAGGTGAATGGGTTACAAGCAGAGGACTAAGCAATTTCCTAGGGGACCAATAAAGTAAACCAAAAAAAAAGAAAAAGTTTAAACTTATTAGAGTAGGTTAGAATTTTGAGTGTCCAGGACCTGGAAAAATACAATGTCAAATCACCAGCAGGCCATATAATAGCCATCTGTTCCAGCAGTCCCCACACCAGGTCATATAAGGTGAAAGCACAGTAGTGCAAGCCATCCCAGTAACCATAAGGCTGTACTGCTATGCTTGCAGCTTAAAAAAAAAAACCTTCCTTAGCACATTAACATTTAGGGCATTTATCAGACGCTTTTATCCAAAGCGACTTCCATTCCTTATCTACAGGAGCAAACTGGAGTTAAGGGTCTTGGGCAGGGACCCAGTGGTGGTGTGCTGAAGGTAGGATTCGAACCTATAACCTCTTGGTCCACAGTCAAGTATCCTACCACTAGGCCACCACCACACGAGAGGCAGAGCAATCTGGGATATTTTTAACTAGACTGGAATCACCTCAATGGAGCAGCACTCCACAGAGTCACAGACATTGACAGGACTATGATATTCGGAGGCACAGCCAGTGCTACTCTGTGGTAGAAAAAAATAACCCCCAGTCCACCCCATGGAACAAACAGACCCCCTTTCAGAATGTTTTGAAAGAAATACACACAAAATACATTAAAGCTAAAAAGGGGCCACAGAAAATATTGCCACTGCAATACTGATATCGCAGCAGGCAGCAGTGTGCAAATGACAGTCTAACCAATCACAGGGTTTCTGACAGGGTGACCAATCACAGCTGCAGGTGAGTTACTGGATGTTCTGATGAATCGAGGTCTTCATGTCATCCAACAAAAGGATCATTTTTACCCATTAAAGGTCTTGACGAATACTTGCATGGCTAATCTGGCTGCAGTCAAAATAAGCTGATATTGAAATGTGCTGGTTTTGTGATCACATAAAAAAGTGATGATATAGGCCCTTTAGTCTCAGTCTCAGCTAAACGTCTGCTGCATATGGTACACTTAACTGGGAACACTTCAGGAATGTCGAAGTCGTCTCTGATTGGTTGAATTTTATCGGATTTCTGGGGGACGCGAGTGGCTTGATGCTAAATTTGACCAAGACTGCCCAGACTGAGCAGCATTCAGATCATAAGCAGCGCACTTTAGAGAAGCCTAGTTCTCGGAGGGAACTCACATTGATACCTGCGACAACAATCTTGCTGGAGCTGTATAGTTTTATCCACACATCCTGCAAGGCCCTCCAGAACTGCTCGCAGTGCTCCGGGCTCTTCCCATACATGTCCATGATGTCCAGGCCTGCAGAGAAAACCTTTGGCACGGCCTATAAACAAATGAGTGGAAGAACAGAAGGGCACACAGGGTCTTTACAATGATTAAACCTGCAGACAAACAAGACTAATAATTTTGTTAGGGCTGGGCGATTTGGCCTAAAATCAAAATCTCGATTAATTGAACATTTTATTTAATTAATTAATTTATTTTTTTGCCCTCATAGTTCACTGATAAGTTGCTCAGTTGTCTCAGCGTTTAAGCTCTCAATGCTCGACGTGTCGGCGGAATAACGTAACATAACGGAGCGGGGTCACGTGACTCCACGCGCGGTAGTGTTTTTAAAGGGAAAGTAATCGAAATAATCGACCTGGAAAAATTTGATCAATTATAGGTTCTGAATGTCGATTTCGATTACTTTTCGATTAATTGCCCAGCCCTAGGCTGAACTAACTATAGACATACTTGACTTGAAGACTGCTGTTTTAAGAGCAGTGTCCTCTGTAACCACCAGATCTGCTTGCATACCAACTGACCTAATCATTCTCTGTCCTCTGTTCTTTCATCACAACTGCTGAGAAATTGGACAAGCTACTCATTCAACCAAATCATTCGTTTGAGCTGCTCCATAGCGCTCATGAAATTCTACACTAATGCTAGCAAATGAAAACCAGGCTGGTTCAAAATGAGTGATGTTTACTTAAGTTCAGTTACATTATTGATTTTAAAATTGCCATGCAAAATGAATTATTTTAAATATGAGACCCTCCAGTGACTTACCGAGGTGAGAATAAATCCCCTGCAGCTCTTGTCAAGCTCGAGCTTATCTAAATGGATGGAAAACTCGGTCAGGAAGTCCATGCTCATGCTGTTGACTGGGGGACTCTGGAACCTGACCATGGCAATGCCTGTGCAAAACATGAAAACATAAATCAAGATATATTCATTATTTTATCTCCCCTGTCAGTGTCTCCTTCACGACCTCCATCTAAATCATATTACATTTACATTTATCAAATGCTTTTATCCAAAGCGACTTCCATTGCCTAACTACAAAATGGCGCAACTGGGGGTTAAGGGTCTTGCTCAGGGTTGTGCTGAAAGTAGGATTCGAACCCATGGCCTCTTGGTCCGGAGGCAAGTAATCCTATTCACTGAGCTACATCCACCCTTTTGCATAGAGCACCCTTGGTCAACTAGGATTCGGTTGGTTTCCTAAGTAAATCTGACATTTCAAATTTTAAAAAACTAGAGGTGGGCATAGATTGATTTTTTTACATTTTTTTTTTAAATGCCCCCCCAAATGATCCCAATGCCTGTTTTTATAATGTAAACCATAAATATGCCTTCAAATGTTCTCCCAGATCACTTTAATTTCATTTCACTCAGTTTAAAGTGTGAAGTGAAGTGAAAGCGATCATTCGGTCATACGTGAACACACCAGAGCACACAGTGTGAACAGCACGAAATACTTCCTCTGCATTTAACCCATTCACCAAGTGAAGCAGGGGGCAGCCAGGAACACGGCGCCCGGGGAGCAGTGCGCGGGGACGGTACCTTGCTCAGGGTACCTCAGGGGACCTAGCGGTCTTGGGAATCGAACCCGGACTTTCTGGTCGCAGGGCGAATGCCCTAACCACTAGGCCACCAGCTGCGAGTCAAGTCTTAGCCTTTATAGTGTTCATGTTTTTCTGCTTTGGATTTGCTGGTAACGTAGACTCCAGGCACTGACTATTCTATGCAGAAAAAAAAATGAAATGCAATACTCCCATTCCAACGTGTTTTTTTTAAATAAACTTACTTAAACAGAGCATTTAATGCATGCCATACAACATTTGAACCATTTAACATTGTTGGTAAAAAATCATAAAATATTTTTTAATAATTTAATATCTTGAGTAAATGTAAATATAATTTAAATTATAGTAGGTTGCAAATGGGAAAAAATGCAAATGGAATCATCTATAACAGTAACACAGAAGATGAAGAAACTGCCCAGTGATTTTTTGCCCTCTTCTCTGTGGCACTGGGTGAAAAGCTTTGGAAAACACCATTTATTGCTGTTCAGTCAGTCTTTCGCGATATGTATATTTTTTCGCAATATGTATATTGCGCGTTTTGATATTGCGATGACGGTAAATTAGCGATATATATTGTGCAGCCCTATTAGGGAGTTTTCTTTATTTTCTTTACCAGAAAATCTCACTCTAGAGACAAATGCAGCATGCCATAGGAGACAAGTACGCATGTTTACAACAGAGAGATAGCAACAGTTACACCTTTCATTCTGTCCAAAGTTTCCCTTTAACGTCATTCACTTTATCACACTAAAACTGCTCATCAGTCATTATTGGCTCTACGATCATGACAACACAAACGAAGTACACTGATGTACAGATAAGGAGGTTTTCCTTATTAAACATAAATGGTAAATGGTGAAATATGTTGGAGGTAGCTCAGTGGGTAGGATACTTGCCTCCAGACCAAGAGGTCATGGGTTCGAATCCTACCTTCAGCACCACCACTGGGTCCTTGAGCAAGACCCTTAACCCCAAGTTGCTCCAGGGAGACTGTCCCCTGTATGTAGGGAATGTAAGACGCTTTGGATAAAAGCGTCTGATAAATGCCGTAAATGTTATATGAAATATCTAAAAAATTCTGTCCACAGGTTGGCTGAAGAAAGCCATCTTTCCAGACATTAGCCTATAGAACAATGCAAAAGTCATAATCTTCTCCTCATTTCGTCACATTTTCCTTGTAAAGATACACACATTTTTGTATGTTTAATGTAATCTTGAGAAACGGTTCTACAGGCTTCTTAGAGGAGTTTCAAAGACTCCAGTCCAGTCCCTGAGGTTTCTTGTTTGTTAAGTCACACAGTGACCTATGTATGAATCATTTGAGCAGCTAACTCAAGTCCTGTGTGAAGTGAAGAAACAAGTGAAGAAAAAGGTGCAGATGATTCCAGATGATCAGGTGGTGATCAGTATACTGGTGGTGCTGAATGCTGAGTGGTTGGACCTCCTTTATTTAGGCTCTTTGTATCTTTAGACACTTTGCAACCGGTTCCCGTTCATTTTGTTTTAATCAAGCCTTGTCATTATACCAAAAAATACAGTTTGACACTCACAAAGCTGTATTTTTTGCACCAACGAGGCGAATCAAGGCAAAACAGAAAGAAATGATGGTTGCCTCAAAACTTTTGCACAGTGCTCGTACACTATATGGACAAAAGTATTGGGACACAACTTTTTTTTTACTGTTTGGGCTAGGCCGCTTAATTTCAGTGAAGGACATTAGCGTACAGTCTTAATATTTCAGCAGACCAAGATATCTGAGGCATGCTTCCAACTTTGTGAACACAGTTCAGAGAAGAACATTTTTTATTCCAGCATGACCGTGTCCAAGTATGAGTTCGGTGTAGAAGAACTTGACTGGCCCCACAGAGCCCTGACCTCAACCCTATCCAGCACCTTTGGGATGAACTGGAATGGAGATTGTGAGCCAGGCCTTCTCGTCCAACATCAGTATCTGACCTCATAATTGCACTACAGAATGAAGAGACACAAATTCCCACAGAAACTCCAAAATCTTGTAGAAAGCCTTCCAAAAGAACAGTGGAAGCTCTTATAGTTTCAGCTCCATATTACAATGTATGTATTTGAATGCAAAAGTTGGTGTAATGGTCAGGCTTCCCAGTACTTTTGTCCATGTTGTATGTGTGTATAGAAACACTTCTCTGTAAAGTTAATCACTGAGAAAACAAACAGGCCAATTTTTTTGAGCTATTTGAGCTAGAATGAGCTATTATGAAACACTAGAATAAACAGGAGAACACCACGCGCGCGCGCGCGCTCCTGCAGAGCTCCAAGCCCATTAAAGTTGGCTTCTCTCATGTCCACCTTAAAAGGCACAGCTGCGTTTTTTAAGGTGGCCCAGTGGAGGTAAAAGTTGAAGGCAACTTCGTGGGGCTGTGGAGCTGGTTTCCCGTGCCAGTTGTGCTCTTACCTAGTAGCAGGAGTCTGTGGGTCTGCTTGTACTCTCTCTTTTCAGCTTTGAGGGTATCGTCGATGCTCTTGCTCCGTTTGATCTCAGCTTTGAGCCGAGCTCTCTCCACTCTTCTCCGCTCCCTGAGCTGCTCCGAGCTGTCAGGCTGGCCAGACTCTCCGTCCAGCCCGGGGTTGGTGCTCCGTCCGCCCGTGTAGCTGATGGCAGACCTCGGTCCCAGTAGCCTGGACCTGAAGCTGTGACACATCCCCATGGTGGAGGGTATGGAGCTGTTACTTCTTCAGGAGAGCCTCCCTGAGGAGGAGAAACATCATCGTGTGTGTATGTGTGTGTGTCTCTCTCAGTGTGTGTGTGTGTGTGTGTGTGTGTATAATCCAGGTCAGGAGAAGAAAACTAGACCTTCTTTCCAACCCTGTATCCCTCCTCTGGTTCCTCTCACATTCTTGTTCGTTGTTGTTTTGTTTTTTTATTTTATCCACTAGATCGTTCTCGCCGTCTTGCTTCAAATTTGCATGTGTCCTGCCCGAGCTCTGTTTAAAGCTGGAGAAGTTTCCATTTTAGTCTGACCCCAGATCAATTTGGAGGGGCCGGACAGAGCTCTGAGAGCAGCGACGGCTGATCCTGGGACAGTCTTAGAGAAAACGGGTCCTCCTCTGTTCGGGAGCTTTAAAATTTTCAGGAGCAACAAGGAGGGCAGGAGGAGGGCGGGAGAGGGCGGGAGAGGGCGGGAGGGGGCGGGGCTGTGTGTCTGTGACGTCAGAAATGTACGAATGATTTACAGTAGGTTCTTGTAAACAATTTGCATTAATAGACATGTGAGGTCACCTGCACTGATTTTTAAGCTCTCTCGTTTACATGTTACAGAATCTTAGTATATTATTTTATGGAATCAGAAACAGAATCTTCATTGTCATACAGGACCAGGGAGAGTGGATGAAGACCCATTCAGTGCAAAGTAAACTAAGATGAGAATGGAATCTACATTTTTATATACAAGATAAAGTAGAATAGATATTAAAAATGTACGTGTATATGTTTGTGACACTGCAGTTGTGACACTTTGTAAGTACATTGCATTGTGATCCATAATGCACATGGGAGTTGAAATATAGCATTGCACTGCATCTGAAGATCTTAAATATAAAGATACACTATATGGACAAAAATATTGTTTTTCATGGTTTGGGAGGAACCTTTTCTATTTCAGCATGACTGTGCCTTAGTGCACAAAGCAAGGTCTATAAAGACGATTGGATGAGTTAGGCATGGAAGAACTTGACTTGACGCACAGAGTCAGTCAAGAACAGTGGAAGCTGTTATGCTGTTATAGCTACAAAGGGCCCCAACTACATAAACATTAAGTCTATGGATTTGAATGCAATATCATTAAAGTCTTTGAGTGTGTCCGAAACCGCGCACTACGCTCAGTGCACTGAGATGTAGTGCGTAGTGCGCACTGCACACTGCCTTCAGTAGTACACACTGCCGGGGATAAGTGCTGTCCGAAATGGAACACTAACGTTTTGCACTTAAGCGGA
>JBBPDE010020109.1:0-10859 GCA_037974605.1 Nannopetersius ansorgii
TGTGTGTGTGTGTGTGTGTGTGTGTGTGTGTGTGTGTGTGTGTGTGTGTGTGTGTGTGTGTGTGTGTGTGGACTAGGATTCTACTACACTACAGTTTACACCTTACATCTTTTGGAGATCTTAGACTTTGAAAGGGACTGTGAAACCCTTGGTGAAATAACCAATGAGAAATGAGAGGGGCGGTACAATGCTGTGTATCATGTGACCAATCCATTCATTCATATACAGAGCAAAGTGAAGCATCTAGGCCTCTCAGTGCTGTGAAGTGAATGCTTGCCTTCAGGCAAGATGTAAACATGCTCATAAAAATAAAAATGCTGCAGGAAGGTAAGTACACATCAGCATTTTTGATGTATACTACACTTTCCTGCAGTAATAACAAGGCGGAGCCATGTTTCATGTGAAAATATACAAGTTAAAGTGTGGGGTTTTTTTTATTGACTAACCATCTGGCCCATTATTTCATAAAACATAGCTGTGATTTAATTTTATACAGACAGGTATGCATCTAACTATTTTAGAACTATTTTTATATGAATTAAAATGTTGAAACTGTCCTGAACAGCTCTTGTGTAAGAATGGTTTAGATTAATTTAAATGAACTGCTCATCAGAACAGGCTAAGAGGCTAAATTAAGCTAATGTTACATCAGTAACTTTCAGAGTAAACTGAATATTATTTTCAAAATAAAATGAAGACTATATTACTGGTACAAATACCCTCATTAATGCTGCATGCAGAGTGAAGGCATTAAAGTATGTCTCACTCATCTTGTTGCTAATGTTTTAAAACGATTTCTCTTCTCAGGCTAGTTAAATTTGCATTGTCATGGCAACTGACAATAGAATGAAACAGGGCTTCTGCCTCAGCATTATCATCAGGGGATTCAGTTCCAGAATATCCAAAACACCACGACAGACACTCCTTCTCCCTCAATCACTTATTGTGATGCTATCTAGAACAGCTTTGCATTAGTTGACAACACAAAATTAAGGTTTGTGCTCCCCTGCAAGCGTGTTGAGCCGCCAAGTGACATTACATTAGAAGCAGAAGCATGGGAGGCTTCACACTTTTAGTTCTATTGGTCTGTGTGACTTGGGGTAATTGGTGGGTGGAATTGAATGTGAAAAAAACGAGACACCCTTCCAAACTCAATAAATACACCCCAAAAAATGGAACAATTTCTAATGAAAAAAGACTTTGTGCTGGTATAGGTAATCAGATGTTCATTGCATTCTGATGCAAAGCTGTGCTTCGGTTAACGTGTGTGTGTGTGTGTGTGTGTGTGTGTGTGTGTGTGTGTGTGTGTGTGTGTGTGTGTGTGTGTGTGTGTGTGTAAACGACATTATATTTTGGTCCTGAAAAAGCAAACCTGGCTTTGTGCTCACAGCCTTTTCTCCCTATCCAAACATTGTCCAACATTGATTGTTGTTTTGAGATGAACCCAATCACAAACATGTAGAGGCCCAAGTCCACATTGCCTAATCCAATCTCCCTTTAACCTTCCTCTGGGTGACTATCCACACGCCCCATTCCCTCCTTCTTCACCTAAACGGCTCAGTGTCCATTGCATTGGTGCAAAATTTCATGGACACCACACTATCCTCTCTTCTTCTTTTCATTCAGCTTACAAAGGCAGTGACAGAGTGTCAGCGCTCGAGTTATGAGAGTAGCAAGGCAGGTTAGGAAGCCCGTGTGACCCCCTCCCTCCTCCCTCTACCTCCCACCCTCCACCCCCCTCTTTCCTTCATCCCTCGGGTAGATGCTCGAGCTGAGCCTGTGTGCTGCGACTGCGCTCTCAGCCGGAGAGCCATGCTTGCCTTCGCTATTGTCGCTGGCTCTCTGTGGATCCTGCTAGGTGAGTTTATACTCCATCTTCCAGAGCTTTCATTTATTTATTTATTTCTGTCGCCATCTGTGGTCTGTGGCTCTTAAATGAACCGCATTTGTAACTGTACCACCTCAAGGTCTGCATACTGCAGGTAAGGGTTGTTTTAGTGATGGATTCGTGAATGTGTGTCCCAGATTTCGTCTTCTGAACGCTGACAAGCGTTTGGTGCGTAAAACATATTTTTACTGAGTGAAACGGTCCTTTTGCGTGATGACCTTTAGCCACATGGGCATTTTATCTTCATCCAGAAAACTAAAAAAATGGTTATTAAAATTAACCATCCGTGATTCATTCATTCAAACAAGGTATCTTATTTATTTTCAGCGTCATATGTGTGTGAATTTGCGGTTTTTGAATGGCGTTTTAGCCGTATGCCGGCTCAGAGGTGGCGCAGAGCAGTCCTGGCGTTTTTTTTTACCATCCGTTTTCAGAAAAGAATACCTTTCCTGCGCTGGGATTGGTTTATCCTTGGGTTGGCCTTCAACGCTCACACGTAAACCAATCTTAATGTAGGAGGCGCGTGATGCAACCCAATCGTAGCCTTGGAGACGCGAAGGTATGGGCCAATAGCAGCGCCGGGGAGGCGGGGTTATGCCGGAATACGGGTGGGAAGATGAAAACGAGCTGCGTCTAACAACAGAGGGCTGGTGACGCGGCCTGCGCGCACCTGATTGGAAGGAGCTGTCCAGCCACGGGGGTCCTGAAACGCAACCGCAGCCTCCCTTTTCCACACGAGACGGGTCCGTTCACGCGCTAACGACGGCCCCCACGCGCTGGCAAATGGCAACCGGACCGATATTTAAAAAAGGGAGAGCCTTTTCAACCATGTGCCACTGCGTCCCCATTAATAATGCAAGGAGGAGAGCAGAACCAGAGAGGGACGGGAAACCTGTTCTTTTTTCCCCTCTTCAATAATGAAGCGCTCCTGACTGCTGTAACGTGCCCAACCTTGAAAGCGCGCGGGCCAGCTGCCGCCTCTCTGGAGGGTCCTCCACGCGTGACGCACGTTGGTAACGATCATGGGTGGTCTTGAGGAGCACATAAGGACAAGCCTGTGTATTTAAGGCGACGTCCCGGGTTTATTTGGTCATTTTAGCAAACAGGTATATGCCCTAGCCCCCTCCCCTCACCCCAACGCCCCCACCTACCCACCCTCTTCATTTAATCTCATTGACCAGCAGATGGTTAAAGGTGTTTCTCATGAATCCTAAAGTCCAGTTTTCTGAGTCTTGGGGGCAAGTAGAGTGAATCACCAGGTTCAACAACAGCACGAGTCTTTCCACCATCCTACACTTTAAAGAAAGGCGTGCGCTATTTTGTGATAAAACTCAAAGAGCCTGACCAGCATCGCCTGGTGTCGTATCTGTGTCCTTGTGCTCATGTGGTTCACGCAGACGTGTCCGCAAATGCATGAGGATCTTGGGGCTCTTGTGGCTGGCCAAAAAGAAGAAGTGTGTCACGCGGACGATGGTGGATTTATGGACTGTTTCAGGATGGCTCTTGCTTAACTATCAAAACCAAAATTTGCTGTTAGGGCATTGAATGCCGCGTTGGTTTGTCTAGACATTTGCTTGGTTAGAGAGTCACATGTCTAAATGTCGAATGCTGTGTCACCCCACCATAGAAACCATCCCATTCAATGCCTGCTGCTAATAGGCACCAGAAGATATCCATAATATATACACACACACACACACACACACACACACACACACACACACACACACACATACAGTGTTATACATACACAAACCTTTATATTTATATATATATATATAATATTTTGTATCATGAACAGTTTTTTTGTATTATATTGTTATATTGAATAGTTTTAAAGGTTATACTGCATCTGCTTCTCTTCTTCTGTCCGCTTTGCTGCTGTAACAATCCAAATTTCCCACCCTTGGGAGTAATAAAGCATTATCTTATAAAACTTTATCTTATTTGAGAGTTTCTCGGCCCTAGTCAAGGCAAGTCACGGAGGACCCCAACGAAGGCACTAAAAGGGTATCTTTGCAGCTAAAGAAGCTTTGAACGATTCCCGAACCGATTCTCCAGCATTCATAATCAGTTTTGTTTGTAAGAAATGGGTCTGATTTACAAAGCTGGAAATGAATTGTTTTTTTCTGGAAATGAATTGTTTAGGTTTTTTTTTTTTATATCTTCATATCAGCAATTATAAAAGTGTTTTTATTTTTTAATATATGTTATTGTAATTGTCAAAGTCATACACGATTATTTTATACTTAGAAGGATGGAATTTTGCTGTTTTATATCAACACAGCTCAGCACGCACCTAACTGCTCCCTAACATCTCAGCACGCAGTCATAGAGAAAACAGAGGAAAAAAGGACTTTATTCGACTATGTCGATTCAAAATATCCAATTAATAGGAAACCCTGCGGTTAAAACCATTTCAGTTAAGGGTGCTTTAGGGATCTGTGAGTGATTCTTCCATGGTATTGCTTGAAAGAACCTCCTCAGTATGATCACACGTGTGAATGAGCGGTTCCTTCAGTGCCTGCTGCACTCATTCAGTTATGCTGTAGTCTATGTATAATGCATAAGCACCAAAAAAAAAAACAAAAAAAACGTTTCGCTTTGTCTGCGCATCTGATGCCTTGAGTAAGCGTGTGTGGAGGTGTATCAGCAACATGCCCTGTAAGCCAAGACCGGTGTATCATGTAGTCAAGGATAGAGAGAGCAGCGTGGATTATTTAGGGGAGGGGAGGGTGAGAGAGAGCTGCATCTGCTGAGGGTGGTGTGATACGGTGGCCAGGCCGGCTCAGAAAAGCGTTTCGCGTTTGCTGTTCTCTCTCTCTATCTCCTCCTCTCTCTCTCTCCATCATTCTCTCGCTCACCCTCTCCTTCTCTCTCTCTCTACCCCAGCCTCTCTCTCCATCTCTCTCTCTCTCTCTCTCTCTCTCTCTCTCTCTCTCGCCATCTCTCTCTCTCTCCCTCACCCTCTCTCTCTCCCTCTCTCTCTTTCCATCTGCCACTCAGCACTCCTCGTGTGCTGTAATCTCCCAGAGGTGGGAGGTAGTCGCAGGTTTGCTGAGGGTAATTTGCAATTCGCCGGCACACATGCACACACATCGTCTGGCTCCCCTGCTGTAAGTGACCACTGTTTGTACTCGTCTTTTTTCGCTCTGTGCTTTCTGTTGTGTTTAGGCCAGCTGTGTTGACTCAGGTACTTTCAGTTCTGTCTGTGACAGAGTGGCTGTTGAACTCATGCTGCACTTTTGCAGTGGGTTTTGAAATGACATTTTGCCATTTTGGCATGGTGGTTGGATGCATGCGAGTGGCCAAATCCGTTTCGGTCAGCCTGTATGTACAGGACTTGCAGTGAAAGGTGAAAGGATGGCACGGATGGCCTTTAAATAGTCGCGGCAACTCCTGTGCATCCGCATCCTGGGCTAATAGGCTGTAATCCCTGTGCCGGCGAAGCCTAATTGCCACTGACGCGCTGCAGATGGGGAGAGGGGGCGTGGCCTTGCGCTTTAAGCCTCCTCCCCCAAAAGTGGCGCCAGCCAATGTCCTTCATTCACGTTCAGCGAGGCTCTGGGTGACCGAGGCCCCAAGGGAGGATACGCAAAGAAGAAGGTCAGCAAACGACTGAGAGGATTAGGAGAGTTAAATGCAGTTTGAGGCGCCTGCAGGAAGGGAAGTGATGTCTTAGCGCAGTCGGCTGGGAGTCCGCCGGCCTTCGGTGGGTGAAGAGTGTTACTTACCCGCTCAGTAATTAATCCAGTTGCAGGAGGCAAAGGGAAACCTTAGCTCTCCGGTCGCCCTCTAGTAACCCCACAGAACAGACGATTGCGTCAGCACTGCAGAGGCTCAATCCTCATTGGTCAGCTGTGCAGCTGGCTCTGCTAGTGGTGGCAAAGCACTTATGAGTCAATAAGAGAAACAAGTCTGATTCACCACCCTTTTTAGCATCTGCATCATGAAAAAATATATTCTTTATGTGTAGTGTGTAGTGCTCAATCTCGATTTACACTGTGTGAAAAAGAATTTTTGTGTAAATATGCTTAATTGTGATTTTCTGCTCAGTACTTTTTGTCTTTATTTTCTATCGACGATTCTTTCTTTTCAGAGAAAAGGTCTTTAAAGAATCAGTCAGATGTCTTAACTCTGATCCTGGACTCAAAGGGGAGCTCCATTTAAAAAAAAAAATTGCATAATTAAATTGCTAAGATGTTAAGAAAGTCATTCAGAATGGTTTTAATGTGAAAAGCTTAATTCCTGAGAAACCTACTGAGTCACGATTGTTCACAATGGTGATGAATGGTACCAGATGTCTTTTGTGCCATTGAAAGCTCCTGCACATAACATTATTACATGAAGTGCCTTTGATACACTGCTTTGCAGACAATATTTTTATATATAATAATAATCCTATTATTTTGGATTTCAACAATGAACCAGAGCAGACACAAATTGTTGCAAATAAAAAACCATCACTGCTTATGTATGTTATCATAACTCGGTTTTACCCCAATGCATTTTCACACAAGACTAGAAGAAACGTCTGTATTTCTGTACCATTCCATTGAATAATTAAGAGTTCAAAATCAAAATGTGTACATGGCATGGAATGAATGAGCTCATTTGTATAAAAATCTGCAGATTTTCCATTATTTTTGGCTTTGATATGAATGTTACATTATGTTGCTGTATGTACAGCAGTGTCGTATTTATTCAATAAAAATAATAAAAACTATTTATCTTGGCATAATTACGGCAATTTACTAAAAATCTTGAGTATGTTGATTAAACAGATGCATTAGTGTAAGCTAGTTGAAGGTTCTTTCTCAGTTAACTTCTCTTGATGATTTAACTTACAGTATCACGTTCATGTTTTAATTCTGTCCAGATAGAAAGCTTCTGATAATTATGTTCTCGGCAGATGTGTAGTAGGTATAAATACGTTTTCATCACAGTAATGTATAAAAACTGGCACTCATTGTGTGATCTTTGGTATGTAAACCTGTCTTTAATAGGCGGGAATTGGTGGTGACAGAACGCTTCAGCCTGACCTTGGGAAGTGGCTGAGATGGACCAGGTGACAATGGAGGATCCATTGCTTGATTCACAATAACCTTTTAAAGCAGAGCAAAGGAGAGGGGATGGCAGTGGGAGATGGTGATTATTTTTTCAGCTGGCATTGACGCACTGCATGACCGGAAAATCGTGAATGTGGGTTTTTCAGCACCTTCACTTCGATTAGAAAGATCTCAGTGAGCACTCGCAGATATTTGTATAAGCTGATTGCCATTTCCACTATTTTAGTGGTAGAGTATAGTTTTAAAAAAACTCGTTTCATCAGCTTATAGAACATGAACACTTCATGTTTATAATATTTTCACATAGTCAATTAACTTTTAAAAAATAAAAATCTTTTGTTTTTCTGTATTTAAAAAAGATATAACAACACAATACATTGGTTAGTTATAGACTGAAATATATGTATCAGTGATAAACCATGGCCTATAGAGTTATTCCTTCAGTTTGGGCCATAAATATCAAAACCAAAAAGAAGGACAAAGCATGTTTCTTCGTTAATGCTAATTTGTGCAGGCAGCCTTATGTCGCTCTAGGATTTTGTTAGCACCAAGCTCACACCATTGCCCTTGGCTATTTCTTGGCATTCTAGATTAAACAAAGACATATGAAACTTGAAAATTGGAATTCCATATTATATTTGAAGCTTGCAAATGGATATTTTAACATATTTGACCTTATGCATGGTTTGAATTACAGGGGTTACTGGGAGGTACTGTACCTCCCCCGATCAAGACCCAGAACCCCCCAAAAAGACAAAAATAATGGTTTTGGGGGGGGGGGGCGGTCTTAGCAGTGTTATGAAGGCAGTGCCCCCCAAATATGGAGGGGTAATTCACACTCTGACCTTATGTGTAGCATTTCTGGAGTGACACCTTCAGTAAAGAGTCACAGAGTTCTGGTTGTTTTACGTTCTGACACAAACCCACAATATTCAGTCAAGCTTCTGAAGGCCTGACCAATGGGTGAGCTTAAATAGAGATGCAGTTGCTATAAAAACTAATCACCCTCTCCAAATTTTCACTTTTTGATGCTTTACAGCCTGAAATGAAGACACGTACACACACAAAAAAATGTTCCAGCTGAACAAGAATATAATCCTATTCATTTAATGTTATTAATAGTCTTAGTGATATTTTTACCATAGTTTAAAGTGTTGATTTTGTTTAGTAAAATGAATTATAAATATCAATACATATTGTTTAGTTTCCAGAAATCACAAAGTCTGTAACTTTGAGGCCCTTTTAAAAATGAATTCAATACAATCGAATATTTAAATGTAAATCATAATTAAAATTGGATTTTAAATTATTCTGAACTGAGAGACCTTTTAAACAATGTGAAATTGCATTTTATAGTTACCGTAGAGAAAGGGTTCATTTCAGTTCATCTTTTTTTGCTTTCAGACACAAACACAAAGGTGATTAAAAGTTTTAAATCCACACTTTTGATAGAATCCCTCTGCTTATTTCAACAAATAACAAGTGAGATAATAATAATAATAACAAATTACACTATGCTACTGTTATCACCCATGCTTAGTTTGACTTCTAGGGGTTTAGAGGAACTTATCTTTCATAAAACTGCTTCAAAGAAGTAGAGGTGCATTATTTCGGCTTTTTGTGTTTTTGTAGATTCTCGGTGCAGACATCAAATGTCACATACATGAACTGGCATGGAGCTCCATGTTGATTTTAACAAGAATCAGTGAAACTATGACATTTCTCCATTTACTGGCAAGTATGTGCAGATGTGGCCACTTGACTAATTTAGAGGAAGCTTCTTCTTCCACTTCCTACATCATGCAAGTGTTTCCAATAGCATTTGATATTAGCCTCAGTTGAACTGGGAAACTCCTCAAACGTATGTGATGAAACAGCTGGGGGTAATTACAAAGATCTCTCTTTTAAGGCTGAATGGGTTACAAAACATTGTTATTCACTTTGGTCACACTTCCTAAAAAGCCTGCTACCTCAGTGCATGGTTTACAGGCAGTAGTGTGAATATTTTTGGTACATCTGACCATAAAGATCGCCAATAGCTATGTTTATCCTGCTGAAAGCTATTGACAGCGATAAAAAAGCCATGGGATAATTCTGTTAGAGCCTACTTAGTATGAAATTTTTTTTTACATCAGACATTGTATTATATTTACATTATATTTTTATATATTATGTGATTGATTTCCTTTAGTGGCTGAAAAGATTTTCTGTTTTTATTTGTTACAATTACTAACGGCTTTTCACATTTATTCTTGTGCAATAGCCACTAGGGGGACTGCAGGAAGGGGTTAAAATCAATTAAACAACTAAATTAATAATAAAAATTATGTAACATTGGGGGAGGTGTTACTACTAAATAATTATTACTACTATGTAATTATTTTTTGCTTCTGTTTATAACCTTTTTTCTTATTTTTATTAGTATTTGCTAGCATGTATTTTACTGCTATGTAGGGGTGAATCTTATTGGGTTCACCTGAGACACAACTGGTTTGTGTCACTGACTCCAATTCCAGAGGGACTGTGACCCAAGACATCTCAAATTATAGGTGTATCTATTGGGGTATTTCTGGTGATATTGCTCCCTGAGCTAAAAAAAAAAGTTGCCAATGAAAAGTCTTTCATTAATTTTTTCTTTCTTGTAGTTCATACAAGTACTCTTAGAAATAAAGCTGGCACTGAGTTTTGTGAACACTGCCAGAGAGGAAGCATTGTAGTTCCTAAAAATCATTTAGTCAAAGATATTAGGAATCTTATATTGCTATAAGTTATTTACGAAATTCCAGTAGAAAGGTGGTTTACACCCTTAATACAGAATTATAAATGTATCTCACATGTCATTTACAAAACATATATCCTAAAGAACCATCCACTGAAAAGTTCTTTAGAAAAACAAATATGGTCCTTTATGGCATTGTATAAAGAAGCTTTTCAGGCACATTTATATTGAAGTGGAGGATTAACTGAACCAAGCATAGAAATGTAAACAGAATTTCCATATTTCAAAGCCAGCTGTGCTTTGTCATGAAGTAGTATTTGCCTCTTCTTGATTTCTTACATTTTTGAATATTTGTAAAAAGTTTCAGATCCTTAAACACATTTTATTATAAGTTAATGCAAACTTGAGTAAACAGAAAACCAAAAATTGATTTATGGTTGCAAAAAGTATATAAAACATATGAGAAAGTGTTACAAAGTCATTTCTAAGGCTCTGAGACTCCAGTGAGAGCCGTTTTCTGCAAATGAGGAACAATTAGAAAAGTGGTGAATCTTTCTCAAGTGTTCAGTCTACCAGTTTTCCTCACACAGCGCGACTCCTCTGGGAAATCACAAAAAGCTCAATTTAGGAACCACAGACCTCACTTACCTCGGAAGGTTAATGTTCATTAATCCATCATTAGAAAGAGGCTGAGCAAAATGGTATTTATGGGAGACTTGCAGGATGAAAACCACCTTTAATTAAAAGAAGACTTGTCTCAGAAAAGCTCCTTTGTGGCCCTCAAGTCTTTGGGAATAATTGTATGTTGACTGAAAGAGCAGCCGTTTGGAATTCAGAGGAGTCCTGTTACTTCTGGAGTAAAGCTAGCACAGTATTTCACAACAGGCACATCATAGCATCAGTGAAACATGGTGGTGGTAGAGTGATGGTGTGGAGATGATTTGTTGTCTCAGGGTTGACTCGCCTTAATTCACAGAATCATTAAGAATCATTCATTCTCAAGAGAATGGCTTGAAAGTAGTGTTGGTTTCAACGAAAATTATGACGAAATATCTTCGTCAGCGAACATTCATCACGTGTATTTTGTCACTCACAGCGCTGTCGGAGCGGGGCGTGTATTTTAGGTGAACGTACTCGGTTCAGTACGTTCACTTAAAAGATTCCCACTGCCATTCCTCTTTTA
>JBBPDE010020188.1:0-10853 GCA_037974605.1 Nannopetersius ansorgii
TGAGTGTGGATTTAAAGTCTAATAGTGAATTGATGTTTCTGAGGTCAGGTGGTAGTGAGTTCCATAGCCGGGGGGCATTTGCACTAAAATATTCTCTGTTGGGTTTATGTGTCATGGCTCAATTGGCCTAGATATGGTCCGCCATGTGTGTAATACATTCTTTCAGAATAACTGTTTTAGAAAGCTTTGCATTAAACTGGTAAAAATAGACCTAAATCTGGTCAGTTGTCCAACCTATGAGAGAAAATGCACTACATCTCCACAACCACTAAATTACTAAGGGTATGCTTTTTCAATCTGCCATTTGTTTTCAGTAGATTGCTACTATTATGCATTGGTAACATATACTGGGTTTATATCTAATTTTCTGAAACTTTTGCATCTGGAGCTACTTGCTACTCACCATTATTTGTGATAAGTTAATATCTTGCACGAGTCAAAGTGATTTTTTATTAAAGTGTATAATTTTCTGACTTGTGATCTGTATCCTAAGGAATATTTGCAAAGGGTTGCAACTACACCAGCAAATGTGTCAAAATGTCAGAAATAATTACACATATTAGTGCTAATTAGCAATCATTTTAGTCCAACATGTACAGAGCTTTTGATTGAGAATGTCAAGTGTTTTTGGAACTGTTAATCCACTCAGAGAGATGAAAGGGGAACAAGAACAGAGAGCTAGATGATATGGGGTAGTGCTTCATTTTCATTTTTTTTTTCAATTCTCTCTTGTTCATGTTAGCAGTCCATCCCTCTCTCATTACCCCTTTATCACTGCACTCAGTTATTTCGCTTTGCTGGGGGAAGCTATAGCCCTGAGGGCTCTATAATGGACAGTGGCCATTACAGTCTACCTCTAAAGTAGTAAGAGGCCGATGTGTCTCAGAAATATCTCAGCAGGGTTCCAGAAGAGAACCTTACTTTTGAACAGAATGACTCAAACCTAAATGAAAAGAGAGACAGAGAGAGAGAGAGAGAGAGAGAGAGAGAGAGAGAGAGAGAGAGAGAGAGAGAGAGAGAGAGAGAGAGAGAGAGGGATAGAAAGAGAGACAGAGAGTGTGCATAAAGCTGTACAAATATTCAGAATATTGTTTTGTATCTCTATTTTTGGTGTTTATACTTACATACTTTGAAGAGAACAGTTGTCATTTACTTTGACTGAACATTTCAAGATTAATGGAACCTATCTCAATGTCTCACCTGGAAGATCTTGTGCAAAGGTGAAGGTTTCTTCCTCTTTGCAGTTTCCCCCTTCCTCATCATCATTATCCCAGGTTCCCAATATCTTTATGTTCTGATCATTTTTCTTTTTCTAAGTTTTCTGGTCAATTATCGGTTTTATGTTATCCCGCAACCTGAACCCACCTTCGGTGTCTCTGAAATGGCTTTACTGATAAGAGCTGTTCATTTGGGTTGGGTTAAAGCTGCCTCAAGCCCAGACCAAGTTAGAAACCATATAGCAGTAGCATTCATATACCGGCTTAACGCAATATGCAGGATGCAAAAGAAGACCCAAAGTTCCCAGAAATGATCTGCTGCTCTTCTCCTATCTTTCTACAGTTATATTCAGATATTCATCACCCTGATGCACACAGAGCATGCTGACTGTCACACACGGCTATAAAAAACAAGCCTTCACTTACTGAGAGCCATAAACACACAGCACAGTGTGTGTGGTGTGAAGGCAAAAAAGACTTGAATGATCCGTCTGCCTCTGACAGTGAAAACTCAACTGGAGAGGAGTGGCACTTTCAATCAACTCATCAGTGTGATGGCGGTGGTGTGTGTGTGACATCACTACAGCAGAAGCAGAAGTGCTGAAGTCACTACAGATCAAAGGCTGAGCTTCTGAAGCCAGATTTACTATAATGAGTGAGAGGCTTTGATCTTGTCTGTATCGTTTACTCCAATTATTGCCCACTGATGCAAACATTATTATTTTGCTAAACCTGCTTATCTAAGGCCTCGTTTACACTGCAGGGCTTGATGCTCAATTCTGATTTGTTGCCTATATCCTAGTTTTTTGACCCTCTGTTTACACGTTTTTTTTTATTTGTGACCCATATCCGATTCGCTTGTTTACACTTGCTATAGCAAAGGGGGGTTGTTACACCACACAGTAGCCAAGATGGACGAACGTGAAATATGCTTAATGCTAGCTCTGCGATATCTGCAAAATTTGCCAAATAACACCATGATTTTGAGGCAGAGAGGAAGGTCATTATTGCAGCATGTGCATATGCTTCAGTAATTAGGGCCTTGACCATTCAGAGGCACGTCTGGATGTGTGAGAGATCTCAGGATTGGTGGGAGAATATTGTGGCAGGCTTTAGCAAGGAGCAGTGGGTCCGAAATTTTAGATTGAGCCAATTTTCGATCAATGTTCGTCCGCATGTGTCTTGTGTTTGTTGTTTGACGTTTGCGTGCTTCCACATGTACTTCCCACATGATGTCATTACAATGCAAAGAAGTACTAAATTGTTGCAGTTAATGACGTACAGAATGCAATGCCTAGGAAAATCCGATCTGCCTGTTTACATGACAGTCGCATTGGCACATATCTGATTTATATCTGATTTATTTCCACATATGAACGAGGCCTGATACCGATCTCAAAATATCTGAACGCATGCATTTTTTTCCTGTTTACACTGTCATGGATCAGAGCCAATCTGTGTCACATCTGAGCAAAAAATCAGAATTGGGTCACATTTAACAGACAGTTAACTGACAAATGAGGCCTAAGTTCCAACAGCTGATGTCACACATAGATCTGAAACAATCAGCACACTATTATAAACAAATGTGCCACAAGGAGTTAAAGAAACATGGAGATGATTGTTGAGAACCTTTTCAAAGAACCTTCACATGATGAAGGCTTTCTGAGAACCATACATCCATGTCAAGAACAACTTAGGGACCTTTATTTTTAGTGGACTTCAAACACTGGTCACTGGTTTGTCTCACTAATTCAAGTATCTCTGTTTATTGTCGAAGACGCAAATTGCTCTCATCTGTTTCTTATAACATCAAAATGATCTATGATTTGAGTGCAATAATTGGCATCAACTGCATGAAAATTAGCATGTGCATACTATTATTTACACAACATTTGCAAATGCCACTTCCTGATTTTCCCTCATGCTAAATGTACCATCACTGTGAGCCATATCCTCTTATAGTAGTCAAGTTAAATTTACTACCCAGAAATGAAGAAACCAATAAAAACCACATTCACAAATCCCTTGTGCCCAATTGGTTTACAAGCCACTCCCCATCCAAGTTAAAAAAACAAAAAATATTCCTATTGTAAAACAATTTGGATTATTGCTGTTATACTATATAACAAGTAGGCTGTACATATTTTAATTTTGTATTTAAGATTCAGATAACACATTGCTTATGTATGTTTCAGGAGTCCTTCTATCTCTCCAAACCCAAATGTCTTTCCAATTATTATTATTATTATTATTATTATTATTATTATTATTATTATTATTATTATTATTATTATTATTGTTGTTGTTGTTGTTGCTATTGTTGTTGATGATGTTTGATAATATACACATTATTTGATCATCTATAAATTAGTCATTCCCAAGTTGGTTTAAATGGTGTGCTGCTAATTTCTTCCAGAGTGTTTGAATCAGGTGGATTAAGAATGGGGGGAACACTGAACTATACAGAGATGTAACCCTTTATTACTGCTTTCGCGCCTTTTCGTTTTCACACACACACACACACACATACACAGACACGCACACACTGATCTTTCTCTTATGTTTTCGCGTCCACTGGCTCCACAGCCCAGTGCGTGTGTGTGGTGGGAGTATGGCGGACCTAGCCGTGGTGCTGAAATCAGACGAGGCTGCATTATCGTGACTTTGATTGAACGCTGTCTGAATGGGAACGAGCGATGGCGCTACGCTCCTGACTGATTTTTCCCTCGCAGCAGCCGCTCTATGCGCAATGGCCACTTGAGAGCTGCTTTCCTTCAAGCAAGAATCTCCCCTCGTCGGCACACGCGGAACTTCAGCCTTTTGCGTTTTGCCTCTTCGAATTGCGTTCCACTTTTTTTCTTTTATTCAGAAAGCACAAGCTACACGGACGACATGACTTCGACTGCACTTTTCTTCTCTCTCTCCATGGAGTTGCGTTCTTAAGCGTTCGCCGTTTACTGCACAGCCTCGGCAGGGCTCGTTCAGGCAGCACCACCAACAGCACATCGGTCCATAAGATGTAACGAAGGAAACATGATGCTGACAGACCGCATAACGCGATATCATCCGCTCAAAAATGATTCCTTCCAACAGTGACTGTACGACTATGATGAGAAGATGTCTACTGACGTTCAAACCCTTCAGGTAAATACGACTGATTCTGTTTTTTTAGACCACTGAAACATTTCTGGACTCATGGATCACGATCAAGGTGGCTTCACAGTTTACATGCTTGTGTTCAGTGTAGTTCTTTTCACCGTGGTGGTTCTAATTCAAGACTGATCAAGTGTAACACTTAAAATGATAACCCCACTCACCAAGTTCACAAGGTTTCATAACCATTACCCTAATCCTAGAACATGTTTTCATTCATTCAAATAGTGAAGGGTCAACATATCCAGACCTTATCATTCTCTTTAAAATGAAAGTTCCTCACAGGCTCTTGGCCCTGTGGAAAACCTCTAAAGTACGTGGAAGCTTTACATTATTTAGAGGTCATTTTAACTTTTCACGCTTGTACATCTCTTTTTAAAAAGTGTCAATTGTAAGATGATTCATAAGCTAACCCAAAATAGTTATTCTATGACATTGCACCAAATAATTAATGTATTTACTTTCAAAGGTGTACTCGTCAGCATAAGCATATTTTCAGCTGGTAACAATCTACTAGGTTCATTTTTTGAACGCATTAATATTGGTAAAGAATTTGGTCAAGTATTCTAGGCCTACATGTCAAAGGAGTTCCCAAAAAGTTAAATCTGCACACTGATATGCCACAAGCAGATATAAAAATGAAAAGACTTAGGCTTCCACCAAAGACCAGTGCTATTTGGTTCTGACTCCGCAGAAGTGAAGAGGGGACAGTGCTAGTCATAAAGCTTGACTGTACTGCTTGTTCCAGAAGAGTGTTACTTATTTCTGTTTAGGCACACTGCATCAGGTAATCGGAGCCTTGCCATTTATAGACTGCATAACAGCATAACTAAGTAAAAAATATTCAGAGTCATCACACAACTTATTTTATGCCACATATCTGACCATTTTAGGTTCCTAATTGGGTCTTGGTTTGAATGTACCCCTATAAAGTAATTGTCTATTTTAGCATCCATTGTGTTGTATAATTCAAAAGATAAAATATTTTTTTCTCTGTAATGTTTGATTGAAATGCAATTATTTTTTCCCACCATGGAGCAAGGAGAAAATGATCTAAATTATGTGCAGTTATGTTAATATTACAGTATACTTTCCTCTTCCTCTCACTCCATCATTACTAGTTTAGCAGTGAGCTGAAAATAAATTAAATACAAAACATGTCATTACTATACAGTCTTTATAATATCAGGAGGTTCTTTAAATTCACACTCGCATTTCACATTTACAAAAAAAGGTCTTGGAAGGAACATACTTTGAAAGCTTTTTTATGAAGTAAGAGATGGTTTATCTATTACCTCAGTGTCCTAAGGGTGCATTTATATTCTATCATGCTGTGCTCCCTATTAGTTGTTTCCTTGATACTGGCAAGCATTTACCACAGAATGACCAGAGAAAAATTTGACATGTGGAATTGAAAATTCTTAGATGAGCGTTATTTTGACGCATTTCACATTGGATACTATCAAAACAGCTAATTGTCTTTGGATGTGCAGAAAAAAAAGAATCTTAATTTGGTATAAAACTGTTGCATGGTGCAGAGGTTTTTAACTTCGACCACCAAGTGTCCAATGCCAATAACTTGTGGCAGTGTGGCATTACTTGCTCATTTGGGATGATGCAAATAGTGGGCAAAAGTTCTACTGTGTGACATTTGAAAGGTTTATTAGCTAAATCTACATTACCAGCTTCTAAGTCTTTAATATTAAACTATTCAGTCTTTAGACAGCTGTTATAACCTTTTGTGTCCATGCAACTCGGACCACAGTAACAGGGTGTCTGTTTTTTGCAGGATTTTTGTGGCAGGGATTGGCTTTTTCAGTCTCTGCTTCTTAATGACCTCTCTGGGGGGCCAGTTCTCAGCCAAGCGGCTTGGGGACTCTCCCTTCACCATACGGACTGAAGGTAAGGGGGCCAGTCTTGTCTGTGGTTGATATTGCCCAAACTGCCCTTCTCACTGGACCCCGGCTTTGTCTGAGCTCAGGCTGTTGGCAGCTGCATGCATCAGTTATTTCAGTGAAGCTAAGCGAGAGACTGTTTGTGAGCATGTGGCTTTGTGGGGGGTTTCAGGTGGGTTTGTTATTTTTTCCTGTTTTTTTTTTTTTTGTAGGGCCAGTGCAGTGGGAAATAGCCCTATGTCAGTAAACGCATATATGCATGCACACACAAACATGTTTCATTATGATAGAAAAGACAAACTGGGTATTGAATAGATTTTTAACAGGATTTATAAGTATATAAGTTACATTTAGTACATGCCTTGTTATCCGTTTTTACCAGTGGGAGAAAGGCTTTTTGCAAGTGGTAAGGCCTTTTAGTATAGTTTTACAGGGAAAAAAATACAGAAATATACACAGATACATTAATGCCTTTCACAGAACAGCCCAAGGCTACTGTTGCGGAGCTTTAGACTGTTTGCGTTGGGTTGGTAGAACACATAGTGCTGTCTGTGATTTTAAAAAGTTTTCCTGTCCTTGAATCTTTTTCGAAGTTGTCTTGAAATAAGTAATGTCTTTTTGTTAAAAAATGTTTAAAAAAAAACACATTGCACATGGTGTTTTCTTTTGTTAAACCCAGAAATATTGGTGTAAAAATGTATGCTGGACTAAAATGAAACTTCCTAAGGATGTTTTCCCCACATGCCGACTGTAAGGGCCAGGGTGTTTATGCGCTGGATGACTGGTAGGGGTCGTCACACTTGTACTTTGAGGTGTGAAGCACTTGTGTTTAGTAGTTGGTGGGATTGTGTTGGGAGAACTATATTTAAATTCAACTTAAGTGGACCTGGGTTGTTGATGGACCTGGGTTGTCGGTCCACTGCTACGACAGGGATAAGAGTGCTTATAGGTGTTCCTGTGTTTGTAAAACTTTATGTTGGCCCATGAACCAGTTTAGGTTCTCGTGTTGTTAATAAAACGCAAAATGGAAGCCTGTCTGTTTTCCTACTAACGTTAGCATAGAGTAGGGAAACGTAACACCGGCACACTAGTCTGACACTCCCTCACAAGGCAAGTTGACTGATTGGTGCACATAGTCATCATTCATATAAACATTCAGACAAAAAAGAAGAATTCTATTAAAGGATTTAATGTCTGTTATAGATGCAGACAATAAGTAATACATCAATATGTGGTCCTTGCTGTAAATTAAAATGAAATGAAAATGTTAGTTTAACGAATAAATATGTTTAACCAACATACATACAACCATCATTAGTTTTGAATATGGTTAACATTTTAAGCATTTTGAGCTGGTCCTTCTTTTCTCATAAGTCTCTGTTTCCATAAAGCACATTCACTTCATGAGTGAATTACAGCTCATAGCCTACAGTGAGAGATGTGAGTCAATCTGTGTTCAAGAAAGCCAAGTTATGGGTAAAGGCTGTGGATATAAAATCAATTCTTGCAATTGAGTTCCAGCAAACGGTGACCTGATATGTGGAAAGTAGGAGTGTGTATATAGAGGCGGAAATAAATGCAGTGTTAGGCAGGATCCATCTGCATACTCTCCAAAGCCTGGCTTACAGCTCTAAGTGATAGATAATCTTGGTTTAATAGGGCCCAGTGCTGCAGAGAGAGAGAAAGAGAGAGAAAGAGAGAGAGATAGGCTGACTAATTAAGTACTCGTCTTGGGAAAGCAGCTGGCTCTTGCTCATTAAACACTGCCAGCTGCCTGGCCAGAGAAGGACGTGAGAGTTTGCAGACCCACCCCTCCACTCCACTTTTCTCTTTCTTTATGATTCCCATTTTCCAAGCCATTCTAGAAAAAAGTGATAAAGCATAATAGATTAAAACAACAACCTAGGAACACCAATTTTCTGTACATGGCAGTAACTGCTGCCCTGTGTAAAAGTAACCCAAAGACAGAACAATAATGTTCACCTTCAGCCCTTTTGTTTCCAGTGAAACCAACTTTAAATCAAAAGGTTAACGTAGCTTAACCTGCTGGAACTATACCTAGGGTCATGAAAACTCTCTTATATTTCACTGGTTATAAATCACATGTACTGCCGGATAAACCTGCCATCTATAAATGATGTACATAGTTTTACAATAAGTATTTTTCCAAAGAAGCACCTCGTGTAACAGTGTAACAAGGCCTGACATACCAGTGATAAAAGAACACAGAATTTTTGTACACTGCCTAGTGTAAAAAAGACCTCAATTGTAATCCAAAGATAAAAGAATGATTTTTACTCTGAGCCTCGGATGAACATGTATATTAACATGAAGAGTAATATTTACCATTATGCATGTTTCCAAAATATCTTAGCATGGCTTAATATATATTTATAACATCACAGAAAGGTCAGATTTAATAGCATTATGAGAACACCTTTCATGCAGTACACAGTATTCAGTTACGTATTTAAAGCCAGTAAGAGAAATTAGCTGTATGTACATTGTTGTTTTAGTGCATTTTAGTTAAACTGTATTTCAATTTAGTTAAATTGTTTTCTTAAAATTGGTTTCTGAAGCTCTCTTTTGGTAAAGTAGTCAGTACTGGCATGCTTAGGTGAGAGAGAGAGAGAGAGATCACTCCTGTTGATGGGAGTTCAAGAGAGCACAACTGGCTTTATTCTCTGTGTAGGTACGATGGCTTCCCCCTTCACTCAGCCAGTACCGGTGTCTGTTAGCTTAGACAAAGGAATTGCTTGGAGTGGCTTGTAGGAAGCATGTGCTAGCCCTTACCTTTCCAGTGGTAGTGGAATCTTGTGATTGCTGGAGTCATAGTGAGTGGGAAAAAAATGTGAGTGTTGCTCTTTTAGTATTTGGTAGTGTTTTTGATGGGTGAGATGTGAAAGAAACTTGGTGGTGCTACATGACCGCCATGTTAAACTTTTTTCACAAGGATTTTTAAATCTCTCTCTCTCTCTCTCTCTCTCTCTCTCTCTCTCTCTGAAACAACCAATAAATGAGCAGTCATATCGTGTGTGTGTGTGTGTGTGTGTGTGTGTGTGTGTGTGTGTCTGTTGGGCCTCAGTGTGTTCCACATCTCTAAATGAGCTGTCCTCTGCTCCACTGCTGTGCTGATCTGGTGAGAGCCTGTTGATTCTCTGATCCTCTCCACACATAACAGCTTCTTTTAGCTTTTGTCCACCCACTCTTGCTACATTCGGCCTCATTTAAAACACATTCACCGACGCTAATCCTCCAGCACGAGCTGGGGGTCAGCATTCAGGGTCATAAGTCTTCAGTTAATGGCCATTTTGGCAGCATTTGGACAGCAGTAATCTGTAAAGCCCCTATCCAAAACCAGAACCAAAACATACACTTCTCTCACATCAGAAAACGTGAATCACTCTGTTTAAAGTATAAGAACACAGATACTAGGCGAGCCCTTTTATTCAGTCCATAAATCAAATCATACTAATGGATTTATTTAAATAAAATAAAATGATGACTATGAATTTGATGCAAAAGCCACTAATTAGACGGGGGCCAGGAGGCAAGAGTGGGTTATATGGTGTATATGGTGGACTAGCTGAGATTAAAAAAAAGATAAATTGAGCAAAACATCTGAGAAAAAATACAATATATTTTACTAATATATACACACTAGATTAAATCTAAACACTAGATTTGCTTCTTTGCTTCTTGTTCATACTGAACAATTTGTTTACCCTATTATCAGTTTTACGTTTCTTAGTTTAAACATTGACAACTTCTTTAAATTATATTTATGTTTTTGTAAAATGCTAAGTTATTCTGACCGTGTATAATAAGTTACAATTCGTTTAGATTTACATTCTGTTTTTACAGGTTCAAGTTTGTTCACATTTACCTTTTTTCCATTGCTTTCAGTGAGCTTTGACAAAACAATTGTATGATCAAGAAGCTTGCATCAATTTCTTCTCATCTGTTTATAAACACAAATGTAATATTGGCAAATTTAAGAACACTTTTTTGACAGAATGTCTCTACTTTTTCCACTGAGAAACAAATGTATAAATTACACCATGTTTTGATTATCATGATAACTATAACGTTTATTTCTCCCTTAAATACTTTTATTCACATTTTTGGAAATATGCTGAGAACTACAACAACTATCTATCAAACATGTATTATTACAATTATGCCACCACAAAATATTTCAATGAGAACCAGAATCAGAAAACATGACCCCAGAGGAAAGAGCTTGATAAAGAAAGTTTAAAAATACTAAAATAATAAAATCAGTTATTATAAAGTTTCAGCATGAAAGTTTCACAGAAAATTCCTTTTAAACTGAATTACTTTCACAGGGACAGTATGTATTTCTGATTGGTTTATTAAGATGATCTCTACAGCAGCTGATAATAGGCCATTAATAATTTACCCCCTCTACAGATACTGTTGTTAAGAGCAGTGGTAATTGTCAGTAAACATTCAGAAATGTAGCTTCTCTTCACATGGAGTAATGGTGTCATGGTCTGGACTGGCGAATGCCATGTTTTCTGTTTTTCTGATTATTTGGGTTTTTCTGTTTTCCTATTCACGT
>JBBPDE010020210.1:0-10853 GCA_037974605.1 Nannopetersius ansorgii
TTCAGCTGATCACTGATCAGTCCCTCATAAAGCAGAATCAGGGGTTTGTGGAGGAGTTTAACAGACACTGGACTGGATTGGGTTCACTCTCGGAGAGACGCTGGACTGGAATGGGTTCACACTCAGAGAGACACTGGTTTAAAAATAAACTTTAGTGCTCTCTTAGTTTTTCCAGGGTTATAATGTGAAAATGGAGAACAAAACAGACACATTGTAACACTATTCTTATGATAGACTGAGAAATGGGAGTCTCATCAAATTCCCCTGAGCAGTGGTGGCATTGGCCTTCTGTTCCTGGTTAAAATCCCGCAGGCGTTCTGATTGGTCACTAGTGTTTGTTTCTAGTTTAGTAACAGGCTCCCTGTGAAACCAGAGCCAGAGATTGCTTGATTTATTACAGAACTCACTAACCTTTATATGTGGGTCAGCTTTATATGTGGAACATATGCGGAAAATGAATGGGGTGGGATGTTCGCTTGTATACGTTCGGTCACAAAGGGAGCGAGAGATCATGTCACTTCTTTGTTTATTCTTTGTGCAGGCCATTAGTGACTATTTCAATGGAATCGCAGTTTCTCATTATTCTTAGAAACAACATGTACCTGTCTGACCTGAAGGAATTGTGATCAGATAATCCAAGCATTATCTCCAAAACCTTGTTTTTTTTTTTGTATCTGGAGAAACAGTATATATTCCATATGTGGGGTGGGATGTTTCACACCAGGCTAAACTTCCATTTGCCTCACATTACATGCAAGAAATGACAGTGCTTTCTTCTGAAATGTTTTATGTTGTTATCTTCATTTCCTGAGGAACTCTAAAGGCTGTTTGACTCTCATTTCCTTTTTTCCTCCTGTCGTGTCGTGGCAGGATGCAGTTGAGAACAAGTTGGACACGAGAGACTGGCCGCACCAGTCCGAGTGTCCATCTGCGTGGAATGGATCACGAGCTGTGAGGTAGGACAGCCATTATTCATCTTTAAAACAGTGTTTCTGTCCCACCATAAATCCATGTGTCCTTTCATCATATACACCCACTTTGGCTCTGCAGCTACGCTCAGCGTTTATTTAGTCAACCGCACCAAGCACTTTGTTGTTCGCTCACTCAAGACCCTCACAGGACCACCAGAATGTGCTGCTCAGAGTGTATCAGGCACTGGAGTGCTATGTATGTAGGGCTGGGCGATTTGGCCTAAAATCAAAATCTCGATTAATTGAACATTTTAACGCGATTACGATTAATGACCGATTATTTTATTTATTTATTTTGCCCTCATAGTTCACTGACGAGTTTTGTACAGTAAATATGTTCACATATTACAAGTGAGAGGTTTTTGAATGTAGGGGGCATTACTTGATTTTAAAGTGACTGAAGGAAACACACACACTCTCTACTATCTATATTTTTAAAGGGAAAGTAGTCGAAATAATCGCCCTGGAAAAACTGGATCGATTATAGGTTCTTAATGTCGATTTCGATTACTTTTCGATTAATCGGCCAGCCGTGTGTCTGTGTGTGTGTGTCTGTGTCTGTGTGTTTGTATATATGTAGATGTGTGTTTGCGCGATACCTCTGCTGTGAACAGTTATGACTCTGTATCACAATGTTTCTCACATCAATCCACTTTGAATGACTTTCTCTCCTATCTCATTTATACACACATTTTGGAAAATCAGTGAAATTTCCTTTTAAATTTTATATATACCCAGCCGCTCATATTTACCTTTCTCCCCCCTCCCCCCCCCACGCTCACAGAGCTGTGAGGTAAGGCTGGCAGCGGTTACAGCTTCTTTTTATTTCCAGTTTCCTCAGTCATTTATGTTTAGAAATTTAAATCGTATTGCACCACAATAGACTGTTAGAATAGAATGTTATGTCCATATGACGGTGCTGTTTGCAGCATGAAAGAAGACATCCAAAAGTTTGACCCTGATACACCCAACAAGTTTCAGAGCATTTGTGTAAAGTACAAACGTGAAAGTTGGTGAATTATTATAACACACTAACGCAGTCATGAGACTTGCAACAAAAAATGTTTTTCTCACAGTAGAGAAGCTTGTGTGTGCTACTTCATAGTTAAATTATGTGATGCTGTTTTAGGCCGAGCCTCAAATAAGAACTGTATCATCAACGTACTATGATGGAACCTGTTTGTGATTTTGAAAAATTAGCATTGCCCGACCCTCGAGTTAATTGATAACCAGAAACCTGAGGTTTGCAGTGGAAGTGTTTATTATATTTTCTGTGCTTTCCTGTCGATTTCAGTGCGAGGCAGAAACATAAGCCCAGTGCTCAGGACGACCACAGGAGTGGCTCTCGTCTCATCATCTTCATCCTGGGCGGAGTCAGTTACTCAGAGATGCGCTGTGCTTACGAGGTCACACAGGCCACCAAGTCCTGCGAGGTCATCATCGGTGAGTTCCTGTCTAATTGCTATTAATAACAGCTACATTAGTAGTTCTAGTGACTTTGAATGTGACATGGCTGTTTGTTCCAGGTAGGTTGGTCTGAGCTGGTGTGCAGATTTACTGGGATTTTCCCACAGTATCAGTTCAGTTTTTTTCCATAACGCTTTGTCACAAAGCAGCTTTACAAAGTCCAGGTCCAAACCCCTAGTGAATAAACCAAAGGCGACGGAGGCGAGGAAAAACTCCCTCAGCTGGAGGAAGAACCCTCAGGAGGAACCCAGACTCAAAAGTGGAAACCATTCTCCTCAGGTCGACCCGGAGCCTTTAAGGGTATAAATAAGAGGAAAAGGCTTCATGAACAAGATTATTGACAGATAGACTGTCTATGGCTAACAGAGTTGGAACCACTAAGTGTCCATAGAGGTAAACTGTAAAAATGGTTGGTGATCTCTGCTGTAGTCCATAAAACAACAGGATCAGGAGCAACAATCTCTGCTGGAGCTTCAAGCAGCAGTTGCTCTTGACTGGGGGAGGAGCACGTTTTGAGCTGCAGAAACTAGTCGATGGCATTTTGGCATGGGGCGCCAGCGATTGCAGACCCAGAAGGTGGTGACCTGGGGTCCCACAGTGATCATCTAAGGTCCCAGCAGAGCCATTTAGGGTCAGAATCGAAGAAAACATCCCATGAGCAGGAGTTCTCTGGGCTGAAATGGCTTGTTGGTGGCGGAGGACAGATTACAATTGCCAGACTGGTTCAAGCTGATAGGATAGCAACAGTAACTCTGATAAACACCAGACCATCTCTGAACGCAGTACGTGTCCAGCTTTAAAGCAGATGCGCTACAGCAGCCGCACCGGTGCCACTCCTCTCAGCTAAGCACACGAAACTGAAGTTTGCACATGCTCAGCTAAATTTGACAATAGAGCATTATAAAAACTTTTCCTGGTGTGATGAGTCGTGATTTCTGCTGCAACATTGGTGAGGTCAGAGTTTGGTGCAAATGGTGCAAGCATGGATCCATCCTGCCTTTAGTCAACTGTTTGGTTTTGGAGGTGTAATGGTTTTCTTGGCACACTTTAGGCCCCTTACCATGAACAGAACCTTATACTCCAACCCAGTCGTCGTTGCTGTCCATCCCTCTTTGACCACAGTGTAGCATCTTCTGGTGGCTACTTCCAGCAGGATAACGTGCCCTGTCACAAAGCCCAGACCATCTCAAACTGGTGTGCCTTCTGTTTAACCTTTTTCTGTCTTTCCTTCTATTCACAGGTTCCTCTCATATTGTGACTCCAACCAGCCTGCTGGAGGACATCCGTGACCTCAGCAAGAAGCCCATGGAGAGTTTCACTATAGTGGAGGAGACGACCATCTCTTGAGCTCCAGCCTGAACCTGATCCCGGCTCCCTCTTTTTGTTTCACTCCTGCCTTCCTTCTCTCATCTGCTCTGCTCTCTTCCTCCCTTCTTCAAAGCACACAGCACTCAACCTTTGACACAGGACTAAAGGGAACTAGTATTTGATCAGTGTGTACAAATTTGCGGCACGGGGTCCCGGGCCTAGTCACATTTCCGTTGCAGGCTGTCTTCTATTACACCTGGCTCGGGTAAGTAGGGTCCCTTACCTGGCTCAGGTGTGTCAGCTCCGACAGAACGAGTGAAGCGAGTGGCTGTGGACCCCTGAGCACTAGAGCTCTGCTTCAGAACCTCTTCATACTGCTTCAACAAACATCATTCCTACCAGTGTACCTTTATGAAGATACAAGTGTATACAGTTCACTTAAATGCATTAGTTAAGCCAAGGCGCATGCTATTATGTGCTTCGTTAGATTTGCGCAGGAGTTCTGAGGCTGACGATATGTCAAGTAAAGGAAGCTTACGTGCAAAAACGCATTCCTAACTCTAATTGAAATTGCTTTACAGCTTCACAAAATACAACCATGGAAACAAATAAGAGACCGCACCATTTGCTTTTCCTGGTTGTTGCTTTTGTACTGTATGGGAGTGTGTGTGTGTAAAATGTGCAGGTGGCTATTATTTTATACACTATTGACCAACACTTGATTAAAAATTCCAAACAATAAAAAGGTTGGAGTGTAAAATAAATACATTTAAATAATGTACTATACCATGGAAATAAGTTACACAGAACTCTTACATTATTTTAGAGCTGAAACGATGAAAACAGTGATGCTAAGAGCAGAGAATGTGCGTGAGACATCCATCGGAGTGAAGCTGCAGGAATACAGCACATAGGAAAGCTGCTCTATACACACTACTGCACTCACAACACACACCCACACACTATTGCACTCATAACAGATATGGAGGTGTTTCTTATTTTTACACACACACTGCCGCAAATTGTACAGACGGTGAACAGAAAAAAGGGGAAAGCGGTCTCTTATTTTTATCCATGACTGTATTTGCCAAAAAAATTCCATGACTTAACTTCCAGCAGTTTGTACAGTCTGTACTTCCCTGTGTTAGGGTTTGGTAGGCTTTGTTTGAGTGGTGTGACGAAGGCTGTGAAGTCTTCTGTGATGCCGGCTATGCGTCTGGGTCCTAGCACAGCATTTCTGACCAGTAATGCGAGTGTAGATCGTTTAAGTAAATGGATTATATTAGTGACGGCACTGTCTTAACTCTAGGGATTTTCTAACATTTTTGTTCACACACGGATGTATTTATGCATCACACTAAGTACAGTGTGTTTTATATGCTTTTCTTCTGACCGAACTGGACGGCTTTGTGACTACTTAACCATAGGCGTGCTTTGAAAACTAGTGATGCTCAGTTGTGCGAAAGTAGAACCGGATCATTTGGGTTCTATATTGACTTGAAATGCAGATTTCACGTTTGGATATATTTGTTACTAAACTATATATTTTTGTCCTGTGTAGTTTAACACCCAAGTGTGGATAAACGATTGCCTTAGTCCTCAGAAAGGGCCCTTCACCACAGAGTCGTCTGTCTTTAAAGAAATATTCCAGTATTTTTACAACACACTACCAGCTGCATCCCTACTGTATGATTAGCACAGGCATGTTTCCCTGCACTTAGAAAAGCGGGAAACCCACAGAAGCCAGAGCTCAGCTACTTCCGCACTGTAGATGTCTGGGAAGTGTTGTGTGAATATTAGTGTGATATTTCAGCCCCTGTCCAGTGGCTTCTGTTAAAGAAATAGTTTTTCAGACGTCTTTAAAAATACGACTGACAGCATGTGGCTCGAACGACTGACAAATAAACGAACGATGTGGTTTCGGCTGTCACGAGGGTCGTCGTAATTAAATCATTTTTATCAAGGGATACACGTAACGGTGTACGAGAGATGTACCCCCCTGCTGTCAGTATTTAAAACTATGTTTGGAATCTAAATTGTGCTACAACTGAAGCTACAAGGCTAACATTGCTAACAAGTCAACTGTTGCTCAGATCTTTTCCAAAATACATCTGAAAAACTTGTAGCTCTTCTCGAACCATGTAGCTCTTCTTTGGGGGCGTTTGTTAGCCTTGCAGCTGCAGTTCCAAGCTAAGAAAGAAACATTTTGACGTAAAACACGCCTTATTTGATGAGTAGCAATTTGCGGAAGTTACATTTTTCACTGGACAGTCATTTTAGGTGTATTGTGAGTCAGCAGGTTTTCTGGACCGGGAAATGCGTGTCTGTGCTAATGTTACAGTAAAGAAGCAGCAGGTAGAGATACGGAAAGCCTCAATCAGCAGCTGAATGCAGTTTTTAGGACTGTAGGACTAAACCGTGGCTCCTTTAGAAATCTACACGTTTGTACCATTCTGAGGCTTTAAGAAACAAGGGAGCTGAATAAGTCGGTTATTTTAGTGCCTTACTGCCTGTTTACCCTCAGAGGACCTGGCTTATTACCCTTTACCCGTTATATACTCTTTTAATGGACTTGCTTTAATAATGCAGTCATGTGACCATTTACATCTATGCTTTTGGCAGATGCACTTACAGTCTAATCATGTTAAAGGTGTAAGCCAGTGTAGTCTTGGCCTAGGGCTCGTATTGGCGCACTGTGGAGTCCTTACCCAAACCCAGTCTTGGTATCAGGATTACCCAGCACTTCTGATAATCGCCGCATCTTCACTTGTGTGCCTTAGCTTGGGACGGAATGCAGTGCCTTGCTGATGTAAATGCGTGTTCGTTTCCTGCTGCGTGTCATTTTTTCGCTTGTTGTTCGGTCGCAGTTGCAGATATCGGCCGATGTAGTATTTTTGTAACTAATGTAATTACTTGAGTAACCGCTCGAACGACTGACAAATAAACGAATGATGTGGTTCAGCTGTCACGAGAGTCGCCGTTATTACATCATTTTTAACGAGGGATTAAAATAAGCGTTTTACTAATAAATGTTAGTACAGACCTTGGGCACACATCAAAGGCCTGGGGGTTAGGGAGTTGCCCCTGCGATCAGAACGCCATGGGTTTGAATCACAAGACTGCTAGTGGCACCACTGAGGTACCCTTGAGTAAGACACCGTCCCCACACACAGCTCACCTGGCGCCCCCTATTGGTGGCAGCCCCCTGCTTCACTTGGTGAATGGGTTAAATGCAGAAAAACGATGGTGTGTTCACACGTGACTGTAAAGGGGCCACTTCATATTTCACTTGATGTTGAATTTTTATCTCGGTAATACACTTTTGAGCAGTACACAGCTTTTGGCTCCCATATTTGTAACTGATCAGTGGAAGGAGTATCTGGTAAGTAATATCAGAACAGGCCTACAATACCTGTAACAGGATTTTTCCACAGCTCCAGCATCATGTTCTCGAACTGTCTTTCATGCCCTCTTATCCTACAGAGCAGGAATGTCTCTTCAATAGGCCGCGCATAAAAGGTGGTGTTTGGTTTGCTGGATCTGGCCCCGTAGATGTGCGTGTATCACATGACGAGATTGTGAGGACGCTGTCCCCACCAGCACACACGAGAAAGGCGTGTGTAAAGTAATCCGCCACTTCTTCTCACATGGAAGTATATGGCATGTCCGCAGGCTGTATACGGTGACTGGGTGTGATCCACGCCTGAATGCAGATTCTAAACATTAGCACAGTTCTGATGGATTTATAGAGAACATGATCTGAGGTTCCTGGTTGGTTACTTTGCCTATGGGTCAGAGTATCGGTGGTGAGATCAAGATGTTTGGGCTCCACCTAATGGTCAGCTATGAGACCGGCGCCGGCGCTCATGGCAAACTTGGTCATAGTCGAAGCAAGCTTTGTCCTCTCAGCTGATATGGACAAAAGTAAAAACATCTGTTTTTCAGGGTTTGGGCTCCTTACTTCCAGAGAAGGACAATATTAAAGCTTCAGCAGACCAGGACATTTTGGACAGAACCATGTTTCCAACTTTGTGGACCCAGTTTGAGGAAGAACCTTGTCTATGCACAAAGCAGCTCCATAAAGACATGCTGGAGAAGTTCAGTGTGGAAGAACTTGACTGACCACACAGAGTCCTGACCCCATCCAGCACCTTTGGGATGAACTGGAACAGAGTTCCTGGAACAGAGATCCAGACCTTCTCACCAACATCAGTGTCTGACCTCAAAAATGCTACAGAATGAATGGAGACAGATTCCGAAACTCTGGAATCTTGTGGAAAGTCTTCCAAGAAGAGTAGAAGCTGTTACAGGCTAAAGTTAATGGGTTTGAATGCAATGTCATTAAAGTCCCTGTTGGTGTAATGGTCAGGTGTCCCAATACTTTTGTCCAGGTGGTGTACATCGTGATTCTAATACAAGAAGACACATAGAATACACATATAAGCTATAAACTCTAACCTAAAAGTAAACATGTAATTTGGTACAAAGGATCATTTTTAACATAAAAAATGTTGAACTAGCCATCATGTGGAGAACAAACAGGACTTTAAGAAAAGTGATGTAGGAGTTATTGCTCCAATGAAAATGAACTATATAGGGGAGAGTGCTCAAAGAAAAGTAAACTATATAGGGGACACTTTTTGATGAAAAGGGAACTACATAGAGGACAGTTCTTTAAGAAATATAAACGAGACCATAGTACACTAAGAAACAAGTGAACTACATAAGATGTAGACTGTTAAAGGGCTCTTTAGTGACAGCAGTGGATTTAAATGGAACCGCAACCACAGCGACTCAAACTGATGCTCTAATGGTTCTTTCTTGCGTTGCCTGAGTTTTATTTACTAATAATTACATACAATATAACTACATATAAAATTACATGTAATCATTTGAGTGATGTGTGCACACACTAATCACAGGTTAAAACATAGCTGAATTATTAAAGGCAGAAGTTGTGAACATGAAGAGCCATTTGCGATTCGAAAGTGTCGATTCTGACCCGGGCTGAATGATTTGGATCTAGTAGGGTGTGATTTGGGACGCGCCCCGTCGCTCCACCAGTACACGGAACTCGAGACCGAGTCGAAAGGGTGGAGTGTGTGGATCGGAACGCAGCCCCCTATTCCACCACTAGAGGGAAACCGAGTGTGTAGCGCCTCCTGTGCCCGACGCTGTCAGGAGGAGAGGGGTTCAGATTCACCAGCACGGAATCATCGTTCAGGGGGTCTTCACTGTCCTCTGGACTCGGGGAGCAGCAGAGACCCTCAGCGAGAACTCGGACCTCCTGGTTCCGCGGTGAGTCCGGCTCTGGTCCGACAGGGGGCTGAGTTCACTCTCCTACTCGAGGGGGAGCAGGGAGAGACGCTTCTCTGTTAAAGTCCGAGGAGCCGAGAACCCCCTGCCCGGTCTGTGTGTTCGGAACCTGGTCGGGTGTGTGTCCCAAACAGGGTCGACTGTGTTGTTTCTGTGAGAGTGTTTTTAAACAGGTCTGTGGTTGGGTGGGTTCGCGCATGCGCGCTGGGCGCTCTGTCTGACGTTCATTCATGTTTTTCTTCTCCAGGTGTGAGATCCTCTGCACACAAGCATGGTGAGTGTCCTTCACACTCTCACACTCACTCTCAGAACCACACACACACACACACACACACACACTCTCACTCAGACTTGGGCACATGTAAAAAGGCCCTGTGTTTTACACACACACTGTCACATGCATGGTCATACACACACCCACACACTGCCGTATTCTTGCACACTGTTATTATCTTTCACACACTGTGTTAGTCTTACACTCTCACACTCACTCAAACACATGGTCACACACACACCCCCCCACACACACACTCTCCCACACACTCTTTCACACACTTTCACACTCTTACACACACACACACAGTGTCACAGTCGCGCATCCCCAGTCTCACACATTGTCACACATACTGTCACACTCTTAGGCCTCCCAGATCAAGCTTCTCAGCAAAATCTCTAAAGCTTTTTTGCAAACACCATATGTACAAAAATGTCCAAAAGTTTGTGGACACTTGCCTACCTAGTGTCTTCTAAAATTGAGCCTATTAATAGGTGGAGTGCGTCCCTCCTTTGCTGCAGTAACAACCTTTCCTCTGCTGGGAGAGCTACAGTAGATATTAGAACATTGCTCTGAGGAGTTGGTTGCCCTCAGCCACAGGATAAAGCCCACTCTCTCCCTCTCTCTCTCAGCACGGGCGAGTGAAGGTGAAGTCCACTGCTCAGCAGGAGGAGGAGAAGAGGAAGGAGAGGGAGGAGAAACTGAAAGTGTACCTGACTGTTCGGGACGCCGTCTTCAGCAAGGTCTGTTGGACAAGAAAGTAAAATAAAACTATAGCTACGAATTAAATACCGTTATAAAACTGAAATCGTGATTTAACTGTAAAAACATTGAGAGATTATATTTTTGCCATAGCGCCAACCCCTAGTTTGGAGTCCACATTTTGCTACTTTAGTTTAAAACTGAGCTAATTTTCTAACAAATCCTAGAAGTCTATTACTCACCCAAAGCTTTTTTTATGACACATCCACAAAACTTGGTTTTGATGTTCTCAATCCAGCTCTTCATTAAGGTGCATCAGACTTGTGGGTGTGTTTTAGAGCCCAGTATGACTTACTGTGACTTACTGCTCTAAAAACGAGAAGCACTTTAATTCTGGTTCTCTTTCAGAGGAGTAATGGTGAGTATGATGAAGAGGCGCTCCAGCTCACGCAGCAGCTGCTGTCCTCCAACCCAGACTTCGCCACTCTCTGGAACTACAGGAGGGAGACCCTGCTGCACCTGGAGACCGTGAAGTGAGAGAAGTGACATCAGAACACACTCGTTCACATCTTCTCTTTCACAAAAGAGCATGTAGTGAAATACACTCTCACTCTCTCTCTCTCTCTCTCTCTCTCTCTCTCACTATCTCTCTCTCTCTCTCTCTCTCACTATCTCTCTCTCTCTCACTATCTCATCACTATCTCTCTCTCTCTCTCATCTCTCTCTCATCTCTCTTTCTCTCATCTCTCTTTCTCTCATCTCTCATCTCTCTCATCTCTCTCTCATTTCTCTCTCTCGCTATCTCTCTCTCTCTC
>JBBPDE010020228.1:0-10439 GCA_037974605.1 Nannopetersius ansorgii
ATATCAAGGTGAAAGTCATCATAGCTTGCGTAGTATAGACCCAGCTCCCACCCCAACTTTGTGAATAGATTAACGGCCCACCACTAATATATATATTTATATTGGTCTAAGAATGCCTATTCTAGTGGTGATTCATCTTAAATGTAAATATTTCATTATGATTAACTCAGCGCCTAAGGCACAAAATACCACGTAACAAACTAAACCAAAACTACAAATCACTTCTAAAAATGTGAGTTATTTAAGTGTGTTAAAAGGATGAAACACTGGTGTCAAATAAGAGTACTGAGTTTCTTAGAGTGCAGGACAGCTACAAAGGCTCCTGATGAATAAAACATTTAGGCATTAAAAACAGACCAAGCCAGCATGCAAATAATAGACAAAGCCTTCACATGGAAACTGAGGACTATTTAAGCAGGTTTTCGAAAGAACCAGTTAGGAGCATTATAGTGTGTGTTTGTGTATGTGTGACAGTATCTGCAAGCGGGGCTTTTTCGGAGCCTGTGGAAAGAATGGATCCTCGGCTATAGTCGATGCATGAATGCTTTGTGACAGCATTTTCATAGAAATGCATTTAACAGACTTCACAAAAGACACTGTGGACTGATAGCAATATCTCAGGGGAAGAAATGGGCTGTGTATTATATTTTATTGAGCCAAAAAGGGGGAAAAAAAGAAACTAAAATAGGCCACTATTTCTTTTTGAGGGATGGAGGAGAAAGGTCAAGCAAATGTAGATTTTAGTACTAAGGAGTTCATTTTTATGGGCAAGAGAGCAGAATAAAGATAAATCAAGTGTAATCATAGAGTTGAACTGAACCTTGAATGGACAGTTATTGGACTGGCTGGGACCAATTTCTCCTCCAGTGATGGTCTTTGGAAAAACTTCGCCTCAATCACTGACATTTCATCCATAACCAGTAATGTCCAACATATTTAGGTTGAAATCCCATCTCATTGTAAGATGAACCATTATGTTCCTATGTCTGAAGGACTGTGCTACAAATTGGGGATCGCCATCTCTGTACAGCTGTGGGAGTGAATTAGGAATTCAGCCAGACACACTGACTCCTCTTGAGCCCGCTGTTTCTGCTGCTAGCAGCTGAGCTCATATTATGCATGCCTGCTTTCTGTCCAGCGCAATACATTTTGACTCCTGCCATTGGCCTCCAGAATACGAGCCGCATAATTTTGAGAGAGCTAGAGCTGAACACCTCACACTGAGTAGCGCTTCACTGAGGCAAAAAACTATAACATGATTTTGCTGCTTCGAAAGTCTATCTGATTCCAAAGGAACCTGAAGAGCTAAATCTTAATTTAGGCTCATGCATTATGTCATTTTGAAGCGTAAGGAGATTTATTATAATTAACTAAACAGTATCATCCCCAGAGAGTGTCATAAGTGATGTACTAATCTAGGATTATAGGGACGTGTCATTTAAGTCTTCGTAATGAAATACATATGAACAAAAGTATTGGGACACCTGTTTTTTAGGATTTGAAGGGCTTGATCTTTATCCTACCGACATTTTGGACAGTGCCATGCTTTCAACTTTGTAGATATGGTTTGGGGAAGAACCTTTTCTGTTCCAGTATGACTGTGTCACAGTGCACAAAGCAAGCTCCATTAAGACATGGCTGGAGGAGTTCAGTGTGGAAGAACTTGACTGGCCCACACAGAGCCATGACCTCAACCCCATCCAACACCTTTGGGATGAACTGGAGTGGAGATTGTGAGTCAGGCTTTCTTATCCAACATCAGTGCCTGACCTGATAAGTGCTCTACAGAATGAATGGGCACACATTTCTCAGATAAAATCAAAATCTTGTGGAAAGCCTTTCAAGATGAGCAGAAGCTGTTATAGCTGCAAAGTTCGTTTATCTATTCCAAGATGTGCAATTACTCATAATTGCATTATTATATATAATTGTTTCCAATTATTTAGAATTGTTTCCAACGTCATTATTTCCATTGAAAGTATTGTCTGTATTAGAACAAACTTGCCTGAAGTGTAAAGTGGGAGTGAGAAATAACATGGATAAAACAACCACTATATTTAACCTTCAAGCCACCAGACCCCAAAAAAGCCGATATTCAGCTCTTCTGGGCTAAATAACACGACCGAAACAGAAAAACCACATTCACTGAAAACTGTATAGACTAGTTAGGAGCAACTCAAAATAAGGCTGATTGGGGTATAAATAATAGGGAAAAAAGCAAACGCACCATATAAAAAATACATTTGTAACATATATATTAATTTATAGAATTCTACTATAGTATTTCTACTATAAGCACTTAAATATCAAAGTTATACTTACAGTGAGTTATTCTAGCTTTCTAGTTGCTACACCAATCAGCCATAACATACCAAACCATATAATACTAGTAATTAATTTGATCTAATCTCATATTTTCACTGTGCTTTGTTAGAAATGTCATTCAGGGTGTCTATTACGTTCATTATTATCTTGAACAGATGCTTGAGGGGATTTGATTTGACTACATCTACGCAAAAGCTGTGCAGTCAGAGATGATCGGAATGACAGATGATTACATCAGAGGCTACTAGCTTTTTTATTCATATTATTTTTGAGTGTAGGCCTAACTAATCTCCTGAGATTTCACATCTAAGAAGCAGGGCTCAGAAATGGACTAAGAAAATAATAATCAGCTCGCTCCAAACTAAACCTACATTTAACCCAAAATAACTTCCCTAAGCTATTCAAAACAACATTCAAGTAGGTATAATGTGTTTGTAACACACACACACAAAGAGGGCTTAGGAATTATGCAGTTTATTAACGACTTTCTTCAAAGTACAGCTTTCAGATTTAATTATGATACATTATACATACAAATGTATGTACATATCTTCTCATCCAGCGTTTCCTCCGGGTATTAATAAAGAATTTGCCCCCCTTTTGCTACAGTAAGAGCCTCTACTCTTCTAGGAAGGCTTTATAGTAGAAGATTGGAACGCACTGAGCCACAAGAGCATTAGTGAGGGCAGGAACTGATGTTGGATGATCGTTTCTGAATCACAAACACCACTCAAAGTCATCTCAGAGGTAATGGATGGAGCTCCATCACGGCAGAAAACACTACTTTTCACATGCTGGAAGCTTTATACTCCACCTGCTGAGGTCTGATGTTCCTATCAGGTGCTAAAACTATATTATTATGTGAAATACCTTATTGCAGTATCATGTGAAGTTTTCTAAATGGGTGCTAAATCATTTAATTATGTAAATATCACTAATTATATAATTATTACTTTCATAGTACTGATCCCTATTATGTGCAATAACTCTACCATTTGTGTTGTTAGTAATTTACTTAACAAAGTCACTTCTATAGTATTTACACCTTAAGTCACTTCTATAATGTGTATATCATAGTGTATTTCACACTCAGGTATTTCTACAGATTTTTTACTGGATTTATTGTGTCTTGCAGTCATGACAGAAGCAATTTCCACCAGAACCAAAAATAAAATGTTCGGATTCTGGTTGAGGCTCAAGTGAGTAGAGTGTCCCATTCTTCCAATCACAGCACAAACTATTTGTGTGCAAATGAGCACCTGTGTTCAATCCACATTAAAGCTAGAGTCTGTAAGAGAGAGGAAAGTGGACTTGTGCTGCCTTCACATTCTGTCTGAGATGTACATAAGGTACATAGGTGTGGCTGACTTGGAAATTGCACACAATAATTCTTTATAATTTGGAGGTAATTTGAAGTTCTTGAATGTGGGTGACCCTTGATCTTCAACAGTGCTTTACACTTTTGCCTGGCAATGTTACTTATACAAGTCAAGACGAAATGTGCTTAACACACTTTTGAATCCTTCCAGGCACAGGCACTACAAAACCAAAACCCTCATTTTACCCCTTAAAATGACCTTCATTTTGACCATACAGGAAATCAAGGAAAATTAAGAGAAAAAGTGCCCAGATTAAGGCTGAATAAGGGGTAAAACTACTGATTCCCCCCCCCCCTTTTCAAACACCTTTTAATGCCTTAACACCTTAAATCTAAGATTAAGGGGTTTCACACTCGTGCCTTAAGTTTTAAGGTCAATTAAAGGGTCGGTTTCCCAAAATTAACGGCCCTTTAATTAAAATTAAGGGTTTTGGTCTATATTCAGGGGTAAATTAAGGTAGAGTTAAACACATTTTAAGTACATTGTGTTTTGTAGTGAGGGGTGTACACGAGCAGTGACTGACAGGTCTTCAGAGCACTCGTGTTCCAAAGACATCTGGGAGTTTGAAGCTTTGACATAACCTAAATAATAAGCTAGTGTGTACAAAGTAATGTATTGGCTACCGAGGCTTTGGCAGAGCATGTAACGATCCAGGGCTTGACTTCATTGTAAGAGTTTATTGTTTTGGGGTATTATTATCTGGTAAAATGTGCAAATTTGTCCTTTTTCAGATAATGTAGCAGTGCAAACATCAACAAAGCATGCAGGATTTCAGGGTCAATATCTTGTAATAAATGATAAAAAACATGACAAGCGACAAGTTGCTTTAACAGAAAATAAATGCACAAAAAACAAAAAAAGTAAACATCACTTCTTACTATGAACAAAACACTAATACCATATCCATGTATCCATATTGAAGTACATCTCATGTTTTTTCAGTTCTTTTGCTCACTGAAACTAATTACTGAAATGAATATACAGCTCGGGAAAAAAAGGAGTGCACTGCAAAAATCATCAGTTTCTCAGGTTTTATCTTTAATACGTCCAAGTATTGAACTGCTGACAATATCTCTCCTAATTTTCAAAATAACAGTATTGTTCTTTAAAGCAACATTTTAAAGGCAATGACAAAACATCAAAATAAGAGAAATGATGCAGTGTTTACATCAGTAATCTCTTGTTCACTCAAACAAAATGGCAATAATTACCTTTGACGTACGTCTAATAATGTTTTGTCATCCAACTGGTCTCACTGTGAGAGGAGAGAGTTGATTACAGCAGTGTTTTTATACTTTTCCTCATTAAATAAGAGGTGATTCAGGTGATCACTAATCAGTCCCTCATAAAGCAGAATGAGGTGCTTGTGTAGGAATTTAACAGACACTGGCATGGAATGATTGTTACACTCATAGAGATGATGTAGTCACTTTTTTTTCTGGAGCTGGAGATTAGAGTTCTAGTGTACACTAGCATGCCGGTCCAATATTCATTATTGGTCTGATACAGGGTCCTGTACTCATACAGTGTATAACATGTCTAACAAAGAGCTCTTGGTGATTCAGCTATATGTGCAGTAATCCATATTGGACTAATTTAAACTCAAATTTTGTAACTTACCTAGCACCCTCTGGTGGAAGTAGAGATCCATTTTGGAGTCAAATGTATTATTAACGGATTGGTTGATCAAGTGAGGAATAAAATGGTATCGGATTGATTTTGGTTCTCTGGGCCGAGGTATCAGTGTTGGGATCGGGCCACCCCTAGCCTACACCCAACTAATCTGCTGTGTGTTTGTGTGTGTTGTACCCTTTCTTCACATTTTCTTTCTTTTGGTCACTTCAGTTGAGTCTTCTCTGCATTTCCTCTGTATCAGTCTTCCTCTCAATCTTCTCTTCTCCTAACCAACCCTGAGCTCACTCACTTAACTCATCGTTTACATCTGCTCCAGATTTACAACCTTTTGACTGCTGACTCTGCCGCTAGCTATTCAAGCAAGCTGGCATTTAGAAAGTCCACCGGCTTTGATCCATCTACATTCGTTAGTGAAACGTTTTGCATTCGTTAGTGAAACATAGTTTTAATTAGCAGCTCCGTAAACAGGGTTAGATATTACATGTTTAACATCTTGTTTAAATTTCATCTTGTATCTGAAAAAAGCACACATAAATCCATAAGCATTTGCGCACTGATGCATTTTTATAATTTGCCCTCTGTATACCACCACAATACATCTGAAATTAATCTATCAAGACGTGATGGAAGTATAGACTTTCAGATTTAATTAAAGTGTAACGAAATGCACTGCATTAAGCTTCAGAAATACAGCCATTTTCCCTCGATTTTCAGAAACTCAAAAGTAATTGGACATGTGACTGATGAGCAGTTTAATGGCCAGATGTGACCCGTTCCCTAGTTATTCCATGACAAATCAAGTAAATAAAAGGTCTGGAGTTGATTCAAAGCACTGATTTTGCATTTGGAACTCAACATGAGGTCCAAAGAGGTGTCAATGCAAGTGAAGGACACCATAATCAGGCTGAAAAAACTAAAGAATCCTGTCATAGAGAGTGCTAAAGCTTTAGGAGTGCCCAAATAAACAATCTGGTACATTTTTAAAAAGATGGAATGCACTGGTGAGCTCAACAACACCAAAAGGCCTGAAAGACCAAGGAAGCCTGCTAAAGTTTATGGTCGCAGAATTCTTCCACTCCTTTCATATCTAGCCAAGTCAAGAGCACCATGAGGGTGTCAGCGTATCATTGTCAAAATCTATAATCAAGAGATGCCTTCATGAATGTAACTACAGGTGGTTGACCTTTAAACGCAAACCATAGGTATGAACAGGAAGACCAGATTAGACTTTGCCAGAAAACAATCGCTGCCCAGTTCTGGATCAACTTGCACCAGAATAATGGGAAGAGGAAAAGTATGGAGAAAGAAAAGGACAGCTCATAATCTAAAGAATGCCACATCATCTGTCAAGTATGGTGAAGGCGGTGTAATGGCATGGGCCCCAGTGTATTTTTGGGCCTCTGAAAATTGAGGGAATGGCTGTAATTTTTGAAAACCTACAGCAATACCTTTAATTTAACCCCTTAAATTAAAGCTGAAAGCCTACGCTCTATTCTATGCTTAATTCCATGCGTCTTTTCACATCCAATGTGATGATTTACAGAGAAAAAAAATGACAAAATTGCATGTCCAAATATTTATGGACCTAACTGTATATCCATGGTTGCATAAGATACTCGTGTAGCGTATCTGGCTGAAAACCATGATCTTTCAGTCAAAGGAAAAACAAGCCACTTTCATTTCTGAGAAATTCACCTGCACTTCAAAAGTGCATTAGGAGAAACCAATCTATATGCATAGATAAGTAAATTAATACATATAGTTATTTTCAAAAGAAAAATGGTTTATATTACAAACCATCAGATGTACTGTGCAGAAAACGAAAGTACACTCAATTCAGGTGAATATCATTAATAAAAATACCTTTAAAATCTGAAAAAAATGGGGAGTTCGGGAGGAGGGATGGGACCTGGGGTGTATGCACCATGGCTTTGGGAGTGTGTACTCTATTGGCAGGATCCATCAGTTTGAAAACCGTTGGTCTATGATATTACTTTACAGTTTGCAACTGGAATGGGAGAAAAAGGTGACACATTTTGAATTAACTTTTGCATTTGGGAGCAGTTAAAGGTTGTTGTTTTAGCCAAAAAATGTCTGTTTACAAATGTGTAATTATTTGTATTTGGAACCTATTCTTTTCACTCCTAAAACTCGAATTAACCCCTAAAATTTCCCGGAGGAATCTTTCTGAGGGATTAATAAAGTTTTAATCTATCTAAAATTCCTAAAATCAGTCGGAGGATGCAGGTTCCCTTCTTCAGTCTGACTACAAACTCATGGCAGCTTCTCTGCTAACCATGGAACAAATAGCAGATTGGAGAACACAATCGCTGTCTTTTACAAAACCTCAATGTCTCTGCCGTAGTCTCTAGTAAAAAAAATGTATGCACCTATAATTTCAGGAGTAAAGCTTTATCTCTCAGGTTTAATATTGAACTGAACGGCTTTGCCTTAGTTTTTAAGAACTGCTAACAATATTTCTCCTCATTTCCAAATATAAATATATTGTTCTTTAAAACATGAATGTAAAGGAATGACACAACATCAAAATAAGAAAAATGGTAACAATGTGTTGCTTACAGCAGTGTCTTTATACCTTTATACTTTATGCTTAAGATGTGATTCAGGTGATCAGTAATCAGTACATCATAATGCAGAATAAGGTGCTTGTGTAGGCATTTAACAGACACTGGCATGGAATAGTTGTCAAACTTCTACTTAATGTTTTTTGGAGCTGCATGTTCAGGCAGCTTTGTGAGTTGTATAAACCTGTCTATCCAACCTGGTACTTAAATGTAAATTCATGAAGGACACACATTTACCAGGAAAAAGACAGACTGTCTGTCCTTTCAAATCCAGATTAAAGAATTTATGAAGGAAGTGAGAAAGGGGGAACATGTCAAAAATCTCCTAAAAACAGTTTGTCCAAGAAGGGAACACACTGTCAGATTGCAGTACATTTATTGCAGCCCTGGTGATCTATCACACTTAGCTAAAAAAAAAAAAATTAATTAGAACTCTAACATTTCACCCTCATACTCTTAACAAATGAGATAGACTGACATTGCAAATTAAATTCTGTTATCGAGCCCAGTGGGTCCTGGTCCTGATACCGGAGTAGTGCTGCCTATTTTGGTGTTTTTTTCCTGTAACTAGCCTCGATCTAATCAGATAATTAACATGCCCTTCTTGAGTTGAGATGGGTGTGCTAGAAAATGCAAACAGCAAAATGTGCAAGGCAGCAGTACCCTTCTGTCAGGATCGGCACTGATCTAGGCATTGATTTTATTTGCATTAATTCAGCAGTACAATCATTAGCCAGGAAGTTTAGAGGAGATGCAGATGCATCAGCAAAAATGCTTGTGTAGAATTTAGCAAAAATTCTGTTCAGTTTTATATGCCGCATTTTACGGGAACCAAGGGAAACCTATCCTCCTCTGGTCAACCCAGAGAGAGAGACAGAGGAAGAATCTAAAAGGAGACTTAATCACTGTTTGACAGATTGGCCATCTTTGGCTAACAGAAATGTTAGACAGAGGTATTTTTTGTTGGAACTTGAAAGTCCACAACAACAGGAACAACAATCTCTGCTGGTGTTCTGTCTATACATGCTACCCATTGAAATGCTGCTGTACCTTTCTGTGCATGGGCAGTTCCACAGTCTTGGAATTCATGCTCATAAATCTGTGCTACCTAGTGTTGTGTACAGTGGTAACTGTAAAAATTTCAAGGTAGCATGTTTTGATAGGGTTGCAAAAATTGACAGAGAAATAGGACAGAGAATTAGTAAATATTTTTAATAAAAATGTTTTTCTCTGATCACATTATTTATCTGTATTTCATTATCAGTGTTATAAACCAGTAGCTGCATAAACTGTAACATAATACAACAAAATACAACTCTATCGAAATAGGTAAAATTTTTCGATAGGGTTGAATTTTTTGACAAGGCAGCATAAATCCACAGAACACTGGAGCTTTGAACAGCAGTTGCCCTTGGATGGGGGAGGAGCGCATGGGAAGTTGAATGTAGCAGAACCAGCCAAGGATTCTTGGGCACAGGGCAAGCAATTGCAGACCCAGGATGAGGTGGAGCCCCAAAGGTAGATTTCTTTCCTTTGAATTATTCAAGTTCTGTGAACACTGCATCATTTCTTATTTATGTGTTGTCATTTTTTTTTTTTTTTTTTACAATTGGAGAAATATGGTCAGCAGTTCTTAAAAATTGAAAAGCAAAGCTGTTCACCCATAAAAGATAATACCTGAGAAGTTGAACATTTTTGCAGTGGCCTCTTATTTTTTCTGGAGCTGTATACCTCTATATAGAATGTAGAAGTCTGTTTTGAAGTCATTAAGAAGCAAATAAATAATAACCCATTCAAAATTCAAAGTTCAAATGTTCATGAGAAAATGAATTAGGTTTTTAATAAACCCACACAATCGTCAGAAGTGGAGCTCAGTGAAAATGCTCAGGATACAGGTGACGTTAGCGGTTTCCCCCCTCATGTGCATAGTAATAAATTGTTAATCCACAGCTTTAGGAATGTATCCCTGTTTACCTGCGCATATCCTTTTACCATTCAGATGGAGGAGCGTCTTTATTTATTACCACCTCACACCTTTGGGGCTATTTGTCCAGTCATCCAGATTATTCCTGAAGAATCACAATTGTTTTTTGAGCATTTATGAACATCAGGCGTTGAAACGTACAAAACAAATAAATGGAACTTACAGTGACATTCCCCTGCACTACTGTACATAAATAAAAGAGCCCCAAATGCACATTAGTCTATGATCTTCCCTTTGTTTTCTGCCTTGGAGTGCACATTTCTATCCTCATTTGAAGATTACAAAACAGTCTATGGAGGAAACAAGCATTTTAGATACTTCAAGAAAAATCACATTACAGAAACTGAGAAAAAACAACTGGAAATTGAAATTGTAACTGATAAAGAAAGAAACCACTGTAAGCCTGCTCTAACTAACTCTTAGCCAGGTTCAGTGAAATCACCTGTGGATGAAAAATGACCTGTGGCTTCCGTTTAGTTCTTTTTACAAGACGGTAATGAATTGTTGTCTTTGAGCGGGCTGAGGATGAGG
>JBBPDE010020239.1:0-10851 GCA_037974605.1 Nannopetersius ansorgii
TGTGTGTGTGTGGGTGAGAGAGAGAGAGAGAGAGAGAGAGAGAGAGAGAGAGAGAGAGAGAGAAAGAGAGTGTAGAGTCTGTGTGGGGGGCACGATGCCTTCATTTTGGGAATTGTGTGTGTGGCAGAGAATAGAAGATGGAGAATAGAAATAGACGGAAAAGCACTAGAAGAAACAGTCAGATTGGAAGTGATTCTTCAGCCTGGACTCTAGGAGAGAAATGTTTAAATTATGCCAAATGGTGGATTGTGTTTCAGACACACACACACACAAAATGGTGAAGTGATTTTACACAAATGACCACATTTCAGATATTCTCCAAAGAACTGCACACAAAGAGCTGCTTTTTTCATATAAATTTGGAAAATGAAATGAATGCACCAGTCTTTTATTCATTATTGTCACCCTTGGGGAACACTCACAACAGTCTAGGCTTACAGAGAAGGTTTAATGATTTCCGGACTGAAAAATACAGGTCTGTAATTTTTATATCCTTAATAATAAACAGTAACAAGTTTGTATTCAAACTTTGTAAGCAGTGATTCTTCCCTCTTTACATTTTGCTGGAAACAATTGAGTTAAATTCATAAAATTGCTAACAAAAAATGTTTATGCTTAATAAAGCTAAGGGAGCTCTGTCATTGGCTGGTTCTTCAGAAACACAATCGAAGTTCATGGTGTCAGTTATGTCAAGTTAGTAGAGGCAGTTCTATGCCAGGAATCTTTATTGAAGGAGTCTTGAAATACTACACACAAGCTTGCATAGGTACTAATATGTAAGCATGGAAAACTTCAGGTTTTTCCATATTTACTTTTAATAGCCAAATATACTGCTAGAATCTTATAAGGGTTCTCGAAAACCAAAACAAAACTGATTACGCAGTTACGTTTAGCAGCACCAAAGTAATATTGTTGATTTATTTAGGCTGTAAGTCTTGACATCTGAAGGAATGGTTACAGCTACTATACATGAATATATCAATCTATGTTTATGCTGTAATGGAAACCAGTCATTAAGCATCAACTCCACCATAACAGCAGGTCTTTGCTTGCAAGGTGACAGATTTTCAGAAAGAAAAACAACATATCTTAAGATAAACTTTTATTAGTCCCATGAGTGGGAAATTTGCAATCTTCAGAAAATCCACACACCTTTGAATTCATTAAAGGAATAATGTTGGAATAATGCCAGTTGTAACAGGACAGCACCTGTAGGCATAACTATCATTGTTGAAAATCACTACAAACATTGGAAAGCATTGCTCCTAGAGAACATTGAGTGCTTTTCCAGCTCTCAACACACATGATCCAACTAATCAGTTAATGCACTAGAGTACATGTGTAAACATTAAAATTTGCAGGGCAGGGGGATACTATAGAACTGGATTGGAAACCACTGGCTTAACTGTTAATTAGTATTAGCTTTTACCTTACGATGGTGCACTGGAGCATTTCCAGCCAGGAATAAGCTGTTGAGGATGTTTCAGCGGATGTAAATCCAGGTGGGTTTAGAGTAATACTGAGTGAGAACATCAAGATTCTGTCTTGAGACCTTTACAAACATAAGTTGAATTTTAAAAGCAGGGCAGCAGTGAGAAAGGTGGCTCTTTCATAACTGCATAATGGCAGCTCTTCATTTACACAAAATAATGCAAAATGGAACAGCTGGAAAATGCAAATGGAATGTCATCGACATGTTGATGGGAACAAGAATAAGCTGGCAAACTAACCACTAATTGGTGTATAGCAAACTGCTATCCTTCCTTCAGGCTAAAAACAGTTCAGCTCACCGAAAGCCTGTGTGGTTCACATCCTGAATTCAATTTAGACCCTTTTTAAAAGATACACAATTAAATGTATTACATGTAGCACATTTTACTGTATACTGGCTATTTTACCTTCTAATGGTACTTTTGCTTCTGGTCTTGTCTTTCCAAAGGGCTGAGTCTGCATTTATATTGCTCACAGGTGTGTAAAATCATGCCCATAACTATTTAGCCATAGACAAACACTTAGAATGTATTGAAGAGGTCTGTGACTTCAAATGTGTTACTGTCATAAGACACCGTACCATAGACAGCTGTAGTATGGAAGCACCTTGGAGCAGCAACAGCTCAGCTATAAGGAGGCAGAGGGGATGTTGAGATTTAAGCACTGATCCCAGACCTCAACCTAAATAAACCTTGCCATCCTTACTTTTGCTGACTTTTCCTTGACAAGAGTTGTTTAGGTGTAACTTAGCTGGCAGTAACTTGATTGAACAGCGGACATTGATTTAAGTATATTTTTACAGGCTGATAAACAGATGTGGACTACATGAGCACTGATGTACGTTGCTCTGGATAAATTCCATAAAGGTAATTGCAAATTTAAACGTAAATAGAATGTCAGTCGAGAGGCCAGCGTTCTTGTCCAGTATCAGAGTCGCATGACTACACTGCCAAGTTTGGCTCCAATGACATCATTACATTTACCAACAACATGACTGTGAAAGGCCTTATCAGCATACAAAGAAGGGGGCTGGTGTGCTGGTGTGCCGACAACAATTGGTCTCTCAATGTTGATTGTCAACTTCAAGAAGACTTGTCCAGTTCACAGTCCACTGCACATAAATGGTACTGCTGTCAAGACTATGGCCCAAGTGAATGGTTTTGCTGTTCAGACTGCTGTCCACTTAAATGGTTCTACTGCCCATAACACTGAATTCCTTGGAGTTCATTGCAGACGACCTTATCTGGAGCCAACAAAGAGCAACTGTACTTCCTGTGACGGCTAAGAACCACAAGCCTCGTCCCCCCCACCCTCACTATATTTTACAGAGGAGTCATGCATTGTCAAGAGTGTGCTGACAAAGTCCATAATTGCGTGGTTTGGGAATTGTGTTGCTGCTGACCACAAGATGCCGCAGAGGATTGTAAAAACAGCAGAGGACATCTTTGATGTGCCTCTTCACCCCATCCAAGACATATTTGGCACAAAGCTTGCAGACAAGTTGTTGTTCACCCCTCCCACCCCATACACTCTTAGTTCCCCTGTGTACTGTGTACTCTGTACAGAGTTGAGATGATGATAAATAGATTTGACTTGACTTGATTTGAACTCACAAACGTTCTTTCGACTCAGTGGGATGAAATCCCCACAGACACACTCCAAAATCTTGCGGAAAGAGTTCTTATGTCCCCTTCCCATATTAATGTAATGAGATGCCCAACAATCTCATCTAAATGTAATAGTCAGGTGTCCACATACTCTTGTCCATATAGTGTACTAGCCAGTAATCTCTAGTATCTAAAATCATCAAACTGATTCATATTTTAATTCTTCTGTGTCATTACATCCCATACTGACCACTTTTAGATAAAAGTCTAAAAGTTAAATTAAAATGATCCTAAGCCTCACCCTGTATCAAATGGATGAACAAACAAATAATTAAATCTAAATTAAAAACTGTTTTGTTTGATGAATGAAATAAGAGTACGTCTCTGCATTCCGGGATGAATCCATCCCCTTTGATCTCATGTCAGAACGAATCGTTTGTAAAGCCTCTGTGTTTTCCATTACCATTAGCTTCTTTTGGTAAAAGATGTTGGATAGGTTTCTTTACAGTCACAAGCTCATCGAGCAAGTTCAGTGTTATTTTCTTTGGAAATATGAGACTGGGCTTTATCTCAGCACTGCGGCTAAAAATATGACTGCTAATCATTTCGTCAACATCCAGACTTGTCTCACGCCCCCTGACAATACGGGAAGTTGATGTTGCAAAGAAATATTACTGGTGAAATGCAATGTAACTACAGGCTGTATGAATTTGTGATTAGACTGTAGAGCCTTTAGTTCGGCCTGTACACTGACCATGCTCTTTTTTTCCATGTGTGGATGATATATGCACAATATTTGGAATTTAGCATCATTTTGTGGTGATGCAGCTATGTAATGTGCATATATTGTTCACACACAGCTTTTTACCAGAAACATAGGTTGAAGTCATAGGGTAAAGGCGAATTTGTGGTGTATATGATATATATTTCATCAAAAGAAAATGCACAGGTTCTGTACTTATTTAGTAAGATATCTGAGGTTGGTTGCTGTCTTTGAGGTTTGTACTTAAGTCCTTGAATGGGCAGTTCATTTTTTACCATGCTGGTTGACCCCTGAACTCACTGTATGAGGCCAAATCTCAGAACAGGGGTTGGAAAGCATTAGATTCACTTTTGTTATTTAGAGCCTCAGAGATTCACAGCTCCTTGTCTAAGAAAAATCAACCTTAACAGTTTGTTTAGCTAGACTTGATGTGTTTTTAATCCAGAGACATGGGGCATGAGCTGTGGACAGGAACAGTGAGAAGCCCCAGGTTTAATTCTTGCCCGGGGTGCCTATTGGCCTTTCTGAGAGCACATTCCATGTGTCTGTGTGGGTCTTGACTAGGATCTCTGGTTACCTCCAACAGTCCAAAGAAATGCACATCAGGTGATTGGAGAAACTGCCCCAAGGTTTGCACATTTGTTTGCATTGCAACTGACTGGTGAAGTATCCATTCACCTTGTGAGTGGCTCCAGTGCAACCCTAGTTAGAATAAGCAGCTTGGTTATCAGAATCAGTAAACGTTGTTGAACCAAGAGAAACTTGCTTATGCTACGACTGCACATACACACAGAGACAAGAATTATATAAAAGTCAAAAAACTGAAAATATTTAGAAAATTCTCTGTACTAAATACGCTATACATTTACGGCATTTATCAGACGCTTTTATCCAAAGCGTCTTACATTCCCTAACTACAGTGGTCTCCCTGGAGCAACTTGGGGTTAAGGGTCTTGCTCAGGGACCCAGTGGTGGTGCTGAAGGTAGGATTCGAACCCATGACCTCTTGGTCTGGAGACAAGTATCCTACCCACTGAGCTACCTCCACCCCGCTATACATGCTAAAAGGGATTGATAGAAAAACTATTGTTTACTAAGTGACACAAAAAGTGGTTTTGACGTGCATTATTGCATGTAGTAGTGATATTACTATTGCATAGATAGTGACATAAGTAGTGATTACGACTAATATTTATTTATTTTGTGCTGATTTTTACGTCTGGAACAGGTATTTTTGCCAAATATCAAGGAACTTTCTTTGGTAATACCTTCATTGCTTGTGAATTTTTGTGATTGTATGCTTTTTAGTGTTCTCAGAACCCATAAACTAATAATAAATGATAATGTTTTCCACACAGACAAATCAGAAATTAATAATAATGGCCATATAGTCAGAATCACACATGTCCTGCAAACCTTTGAGCATTATGTGCTGATAAAGTCACTTGACAACCAGTTTCCACTTTCTCAACTAAAGATCACATGGCGTTTCAGAACAAACCAGTGTTGTGTCTGGTTCAGGATGCCTGGCCTTTTCACTCCTTGTGGATTATGTCACGCTTTAGTCACCTCGACATCAAATGGCATGTTGTGCCATCCCTCTTGTGCTTTCACTCTCTTTATCTCCCGCTTCATCACAGTAGCTCTGTGGAAGTAAAGCCTCGGGCAACACAGTGCAAAGACCTTGATCACTTTACCTTCAGAGGCTTTTTTTCCTCACTCTCCTGGTACACACTGTAAAGCAACAGAGTACTGGCTATCTCCAGAGGGCTGAGTAGAGTTTCCAGGAGGCCCATTAGATGCTGTGTTCCCTTTTTTAAGATGAGGCATATGCCAATTTAGCTTTGATGTTGCAGCTCCATTGAGAGGTTCATCACTGACTTGCTAGGCTCTGAGTGCAGAGATCATTATTAAGATCATCTAGAGAATCTGGAGGATCTCTCAGCAGTACCATCTTGTACATCAAGTATGTGGACCATAAACCTTGATGTTCGTTAGGAGATTTGAGGCGATGGTGCTTGTGCGAGCGTGAATGGTAAAGGGTGAACTCGCCGTAGCAAATTCATTATTGGTGTATCTTTCTCTAATTGAGTTATTCCTAATTCATGCGTGAAATTTCATGTCTCTCAAATTGGGCCTACTGCGGCTCCAAATGAAGGGTGCTTATTCAGTCAAAACCTAATCCGTCTAATCAAAGTTTGTGTTGCGCATAAGTAAAAATTATGCAATAGAGGATAACAGGAGTCGTAATTTGGAACAACCCTTGGCACGGCGACCTGTGTCGGTTTAAACACTTGAGAAAATGAATGAGGTCCAATCAGCCTCTTATATAACCCTCCACGAACCATTTCTGACAACATAATACCCCATAACCCAATGTGCTCTGCAAAGTAGACCTACAAATGTCCTAATGAGGACATTTCTATTCAGTGGAGCGTAACTGAGCAAAGAACTGGCTTCACTGTTCAGCTGCATTTATATTGAAAAAGACAATTTGGCAGAGATGAAGCCCAAAGAATCATCGAACACATCCTTCACATTTCCATATTCCCAGAATGGGACATGTTTGTGTAAACAGGGACCATCTCAGTGAAAGTAAATGACACACAAAATGTAAACAAACCATTTAACCATTTATTTCTCTTGGTCTGAACCATTTATTTCTCTTTATTTCGCCACTCTTCTTCATATCTTTCCCTTCATCTGTTTCTTCTACTTCTTGTTCTTATTCTTTCTTTTTGTGATTCACATCCTCATTCTAGACTTTGTCTTGTTCCTCATATTCTTCTTTTACTTTTTCTTTTTGTTGCTGATCTTCTTCTTCTTCTTCTTCTTCTTCTTCTTCTTCTTCTTCTTCTTCTTCTGCTTCTTCTTCTTTCCCCTCATCTTTGATTTCTTCAAATTTTTGTTCTTCTTTTTCTTCATCTTCACAAACTCATTATTTTTTCGTCTTATTCCTATTGTTCTTCTATTTCTTCCTCTTCTTCCTTGCCTCCATCTTCTTGTTCTCGTTCTTCTTCTTAATATTGTTATTCCTCTTTTTTTTTATAGCTTCTCTCCTCTTTGTCTTCTTCTGCTTCTCGTTCTTGTTCCTGTTCTTTTTCTCATTTTTCACACCCTCATCCTTGCCTTTATCCCCATCTTCTCTTTTAGTTGAGTCACTTCAGGTCCAGTGTTCAATGCACTAAAACACTGCTCTTTATTATTTTTTTTAAATTAAATTAAAACAGTACTATTTTTGAATACCCATGGTTTAATGAGAACAAAACAAATGTTTACACTGACAATAATAATACAATAAAGAATAAATAGTGACTGTACATTCAAACATGTTCTCTGTACAAATTTTTAAACAAAGACAAAGTAGCATGAACACCTCACTCTAGTACTCTGAACAGACTTCTGAACAGGTTTCAAAACCCTGCTGCTTGTACACATTAACACTGACATCATTACTGACATACTGAAAAACCAGAGAGAGTATGACCTGTTAAATAGTCCATAAATTTAAATATAAGGCAGCATTCAGACACTACGTTGTAGTCGGTTATAATGAACATCTTGAAGTTGGGGCACATGTTCAGACTTTAAGAATCCTTAAAACCAGACTGGAAACATGTCAGTTTCAGACCAGTCAAACTACTCTACTTGAATAATTCACTTTGGATTTTCCCATTCAAATCTTTAATAGAAGTCACATTTTTAAACCCTATAGTTTCTTAACTTTTCCTTTTTCATCAGTCTACGCAAAGCAATAAACCTGCCTCGCCTTGTCTTGCCTCGCCTTGCCTCTATAGAGGATACAAGTCTATTTTTTTACATGGGAAATCAACAAAACATGCAATTTGACCATAGACTTTCATTCAACTGTATATCCAATGGGCAATTTCTTTTCACTTAAGCTTTAGCATCTTTCTGCTGTGAAACCTCACCATACAATCTTCCCCGGGCAGTAGAAGTCTATTGATTTGAAATTTGTACTTAAAAAAATGGTAGGTTAGCTGTATACCACAATCAGAAAAGGACTGCATTGTGAAACAAAGATATAGAGAAGCAGAGAGCTGTGAGACTTCTCATTCAGAAGCAGGAAAATGGTTGTAGGCATGAAGCAAGACATGTGACCTCAAAGATCTCAGCTGCTCCATTGGAGCCATGACATACAGAATCTGGCTAAGGATTACTTATGGCAGTGAGGAACATTAGGCAGCTGCTCTTAACCAGTATGGACCCTATGCATGCTTAAAATGACTTAGGCAGCCAGGCTTTTAAAGGAAAAACAATATTATAGCTCTGCATCCAGTCAAGGGAAAGTCAGATGGATGCCCCCACAACCAGTCAGGCTGTTCCACCTCGGAAGTAGCAGATGGCTTATTAGAAATATGCAAAATGAATTGCTCAGAAACATCAGATGCTAAACCTTCTTAGGCTCAGGAGCCATCACTCCAGAGGCTCGCTGAGTGAGTGTATAGGAATCTCACAGGCTTGCATTACAAATAAAAATGATGTGATTAGACAGAAAGTGGATATCGGCTACCATTGCAAGGGAGCAATCCATGGTGGCATTGAATTTAATAGAATGGGCAATATTAGACAGCAAGAGGGGTGTCCTGTGTCTCATACAATTCAATTCATGCAGCCTCAATTGTCCTTCAGGAAGTCAAAGAAGTGGTCAGTCTGTGACATCCTTATCACAAGCCGTCTGTCCCTTGTCAGCAATGGAGCTTGACACAGGAATCTAGCTATCCGCATAACAGTGACATCCTCCTTCTGTGTGATCACGAAGATAAGGTGAGGCAGCTGGAGATCACCTTGATGATACAGTGCCTCTTATCCTTGTCCAGGAGAGTTTCTGCAGTGCAGTTGTAGATTTGGCCTGTCCTACACTTTATATTCAAGGGGCTACTTTTACATTTTGGCATAATTCAATGGAAAATAAAGTCATTTGTAGTGGTTTGATATGAAACTGGTCACTAAGGATAAACTTGGCATGAATTTTTCATTTGAATTCCAAAGCTACTCTGAGCCTAAATGGGACAAATGGTTTTATATAAATTGCTGACAATGGTAAAATATAATTCAATAATAAAAAAAATACATTTTCTTTAATGACTGTGTTAGTTTAAAATAACCTTAATTCGTTTTAAAAGAATGCGAGCACCGCGGGTTTGTGCCAGTTGCGCAGAAAATATTAAATCGTCATTATAAGACAAAAAGCTCCTGATAAAGTGCCCCTGCAGTGCCAGGGGCATGACAGGGGCCCCAGACCCACAGCACAACAACAACAAAAAATTGTAAGTCGGGGCCGAGCCAGGCGTCACCTCACAGTCGGAGCCCAGCGCAGATGCGTAGTTCGCATATACCTAAGAACAGCCCTGCTTTGAGGTCTGTATTGATGAAAATGATTTGTCAATTAGGAACAACATTTGGGAGAACTTATCTGAGCTCGCTATGAAGAAAACAGGTTCTGTCAATGGAAAAGATATCTAACTTTGCCATCGACACTGAGGTTGACAGCTTTTGTCTCATTATTAACTACAAAAGACCCCGCAGTCAAGAAATATGCCACAGACTGGCATTGAAAGAACAAGGACAAAAGATCTTGAGAAGATCTTTAAATGTAAACATGTGCGTTTAAACAAAGATCAGCATTGTCCAAGTTATGTGCTTTTCCATGGATGTGAAAGCTGAACAATAAGTACTAATGCCTTTGATCTTAATTGGTGATGAAGACTTTTTAATCCTTTGAATGCGTGCATCGTATGGCAACGTAGCACCTCATGCTGACGTCATGCTGAGCTTTGTTTTATGTTGTAGAACCAAAGTTGTTGTCATTTACAAAAACAATTAATAATAATAAACACTACTAGGGGCAGTTGGGTGGCCTAGTGGTTAAGGCATCCGCCCTGTGACCAGAAAGTCCGGGTTCAAACCCCAAGACTGCTAGGCACCGCTGATGGAACCTGAGCAAGGTACCGTCCCACACACTGCTCCCCGGCGCCATGTTCCTGCTGCCCCCTGCTTCACTTGGTGAATGGGTTAAATGCAGAGGAAGTGTTTCATGCCCTATTGTGTGTGTGTGTGTGTGTGTGTGTGTGTGTGTGTGTGTGTGTGTGTGTTCACATATGATCAAACTTTCACTTTCAAGTGTTAAATCTTTGTTTTTGTGGCCTCAGCCCAATTCTATGTGATTAATTATCTGTCCTGTGTTATACAACATTATATTGAATACCGACGCTTTTCAGAAATTCTAGTATCACTGGTTTTATCTAAAAAATAACACAGATTTGCCGATGTATGCTTTATTTTGCCCATGTGTGTCTGATGATTGGGACAGCTCTACTTGCTTTTTCTTGGGTGTAAAAACAAACCCTGCTCTGAAACATAGCTGTATTTAGTAGTTTGTACTAATCTGTGAATCTTTTTCCTTCTCTCTCTCAGTTTCTCCTTTAAAAGAAAATAGCAAGTGACCAGCTCCGTTCTCGGACGGCCTCCTAACACTGCACGCAAGATCTGTGTATATTAAAAGCCCTTCACTGGCTTTTGGTGAGCCGTCTGACTACACACATTCCATTCTAATGCATTTAAACCCTTTTAGGAAAAAAAGAAGTGTGCTAATATTCAGACAAGTTGTGTATTTTATATGAAACATTCTTTGTTCTGTAACACTAAGTTTTACTCGTGGAGGTGTGTGGGTCGGGTGGGGGAGGGGCTGGGTGCTCTAGTGGGTAGGATACTTGCCTCTGGAGCAAGAGGTCATGGGTTCAAATCCTACCCTAAGCATAGCACTACTGTGTTCCTGGGCATTAAATGCCCTAAATGTAAATATTCTTACCTAACATTGACGTTTATTGCATTCACCAAAATGTTATAATCAGAGAGTTTGATCAAACTGCCTGTTTTGTTTTTTAAAATGAAAATACATTCATGCGTCTGCTACAGAAAACAAACGTAACGTGGTATTTGTCTGCTCATTTTAAACTTTTAACATTG
>JBBPDE010020285.1:0-10848 GCA_037974605.1 Nannopetersius ansorgii
TACTACTACTACTACTACTACTACTACTACTACTAATAATAATAATAATAATAATAATAATAATAATAATAATAAAACTAATAATAAAAAAATATAACAATAATAATAACAGCAATAATAGTAATAGTAATAAAAACTAAAGGCCTGAAAGGTATATTCCACAAAACACACCCGGAATATTTAGGAATATTAGGAGTTAGTATGCCAGGCTGTAGAATCTCACGTGAGAAAATGAGCAAAATCTTTGGAGATATTCTGAGATCTGGAAACAACTGGAGAAAATTAGGAAAGTGTTGTCCGGGACCACCTTTGGCAGCACAGCATTTGTCATTAGGTCCATTGATTTTACTGCACTGTGAAGTTGTTTGTGTCCCTGTCTTTCCTTTCTATTATCATGACCGCAGCGTAGCCATACAGGATTGTCAAGGTCATTCCTTTTCTCCTTTTCTTTTCTTTTTTTACCATTTGATGGTCAACAATTTCATTTAATTAGACTTCACCAACCCACATGAAACTTCTGCCTGTAGCACCGCATGGCTGATACATCGCTATTTGAGAATGTTCCTTTATGACAATGAGTCTTGTGGAGAGGGCACAGAGCATTTTCTGGGCAAGAGCTTGATGACCACTGAATTTGAAATGCATGCTGGTCTCATTTCTGGAGTAGCGAAACCAAGTGAACAACATCAATTTAAAAACTTCTATCTGTGAAGTATGAATATCTTGTGATCTTATATCAATATCTGTACAAAATGTGACACCCTGCATTGCAATCACATTCTATGGATGCACTCCAAATTTTGTGAAATTTTGTCCATGGGACCGCTGCCACTGACACATCTCATATACCATTGCTCAAAAGTATCGCAGTGGTCTATCAGTGATCTGCAATCTGTCCATCTTAAATTTCATCTAGGGCTCTAACACTGTCAGGGCTGACCCTGAACAAGCGGAAATTAAACACCTTCTAGTGTTGACAGAGAAGATGTAGAAACTCTGTTTGAGACAAAACAAGGAAACATGCACAATAAAGTCAACTGAGCTTATATATATAGAAATATATATTTGTTGTATAAATAATTTGTAATCATAATAACAAAGACAATTATGGATTACCTTATCATTTTAATTATTTATTAATTATTCATTTATTCATGTATTTATTCAGTTATTTCCACTCAACTGCTTTATATTTATTATAATGTATGAATGGACCAGCCTCAGCGGGTAGATCTTCCACATTGCACAAGTTCATTTTAAAGCTACTGTCATTTTGGTCATCACCACATTCCTCACAATTCCCTATAGACTTGTATGATTTCATTGTTTTCTACTCCTGCATCAAAACAACTATGACCACTTTTGTGCAAACAGACCCAGCGCTTCTTTAGAATGCCAATACACTGTTCCATCACTGTTCAGGTTTTAGGATGCTGCTTTATAACATTCCAAATGCATTTTGAACTCAGGTCATATCATAGCCACACTCTGAATACATAGTGTAAGTCTCCAGGCACATTCACTGGATAGCTTTCTGCTTCAAAATCAACTCCAGAGAATAGACTACTTGGGGATTCAGCTGTCATATCTGGATCCAGACTATTTCATCACATAACGTGCAATAATAAGGTCAGTATCACACAATCTGAGCACTGATGGAGTTACAACTCTTCCTTTGATATCCTCATTCTTATAACTCCTGGGTGTCTTGATTCTGAAGTGTGTGCCGTCAACCTATCACGGCATATCAAGAAAGCTGGCAACAAGAAAGAACTTCTGATGGATGTTATTTTCTGTCTCAGACTCTGCTGTTGCATATAAGTGTTTACATGTCAATATAAGGACTGTGAAACTGTTTTATCATTGCCCTTATCATGACTTCACTGGCTCTGTGCCAGAGAGTAAAACCACCATTGCTGTAAATCTGCAGCTAGAGGGTTTGTGTTATTTCGTGCTGCCAATCAAAAAACAAAAGTACACTTTAAATCAGTCCTCACACTGATGTAAAGGTGAATCTGCTGAATATTATTTTTGTATTTTATTCACAAAAATGTATTGATCCAAAAAACTGATAAATATGTCACAAAGAACTAACACAAACTGAGGAGCATTTCATGTACATTTTTCCATTGGTAAAACTGACCAACAGATTTTTGTAAGGAATGGCTAGTTATGGTTTAAGTTATAACTTATAGCTACATCAGAGCTATGGTCCTGAGTGGCAATATCACCAGGAGATCACAATTCAGTCCAACACAGAAATGTAGGTGTTGCTCTCTCTCCTTACCCATCACTTAGTACAATGCTAGCCAGTAAGATTATCTGTCAGTTGCCATGAGATAAATAAATACATAAATTCTTTTGAGAATTAAGGGTTGGAATAAACAAACACTAGCAGCACATCTTTTGTGCTGAATAACCTGCTCATTATAACCCAGGAAAAATGTACAGTCCCCGCTCTGGACTTACCCATGGCACGTCATCCTGCCTGTAGTATCTCCAGGTCCGTCCGGAGTCGCTGTACTGCAGGTGGTAGCTACCCACCCAATCTGAGCTGCCCCATCTGCCCTGGGTGGCAATACCTGTAATCTCCAGTCGGTCCCTTAGATCCAGCTGTAGCCAGGGTCGATGATCCTCACTGTCTGGAGACCACCCACCAGCGCCTGCAGATACAACAGTGTGTACAGAGAAAGAAAGAAAAACAAAGAAATAGAGAAAACAACGGTAACTAAAGGAAGGAAATGATCTATTTTGGCAGTCTTGTGGCTCACCCTCTTTTATTTTTGATCCAATCTATGCAATCTCTAGAGGACAGTAGACAGACCTCAGAGCAGTGTAATATTACAAAACAGTGGTAAAAAAAAAACACAGTGACCTCTAACGTGGCCTTACAGCAGCTTAGTGTTTCCACATTTGTTTCTGTTGTACTCAGCGACTCTTGCAGATGCAAGGGTTTCATCCAGTGTCATTCACTCTTCTTTTTGTGACCACTGGATGTGACGGTGATGTACAGTAAAATAAGAAGCCTAGTAATATTCATGCTTTCGGGACAAAAAGGTTGTGTGTGTTGCAACCATTCACTTGTAACAAAGCTATTGTTTGTCATCCTGAACGGAGCTGTGTAGTTTTCTGATATTCCTATCCTTGGGAAAACACAAGGTCACACAATCCCTGTTGATGCCATAGACATTCATGGCCAGGAGTCCAAGATATGTATAAGAGTTCCTTCCCTCTAACCCATGGTAATTGGGTCCTAGATAGTGAATAGAACTGGATATAAATACATTTGGGATGAAAAACCACATCAAGTCTATAGTTCATCATAATCATAAAATATTTAACAAACACTTTCTGTTCCTCTAATGGGTGCTACCTCGAGTGCTGACTCAGTGAAATCTTATCTCTGTACAGGGTGCTACACAAAATGCATTTGTAGCAATAGTGTGAACACACGGCTTAAACTTGCTGGACAAATGCACTTTTTACCCACTTGGGATACCCCTCAAGATAGCAATTTACATAATTAATATTTTTTTATATTTCTTTCTTGCAGTAAGAAAGACAGCCGGTAGTATTTTTTTATTCTACACAGATTTAATTGGCTATTTTTTCATGAAATCTTCTTATCATTTCCATTTTAATTTTTTGACCCTTTCTTCGGCTCCATTTGTTTCGTATTTGTTTAGTTGTCAAAATCAATAGAACAGTTCATCATTAATATAATCAATAATGACATTCCTATCATTCACAAAAAAAACAATCTACTCTCAGTCGGTGCTCATGCAAACACAGAGCTACTGCCGACCTTCTCAGCAGTGCACACACCCTTCGGCTCGCTGTTTGTATGCTTGGAATAAAGCCTGGGGAAATATAAATAGCCACATCCGTTAAGCAGCTCTGCTGGGAAACTATCCACTGCCTTGGAGAATAACTCCTCACCATGTAGGTGCCACATTAGTCTAAGCTGCGACACAGACAGAGGTTCAGAGAGATCGAACTGAGCTCGATGAGAGAATTTAAGGCTCCTGGAAAGACTCTCACGGTGGGGATAGGTAAAGACTAGAGGTCAGCTTTGTGTCAGAGGCTTGCTTGTCCTGCCTTAAGGCAAGTGGGAAAGAAAATCAGGTGATGCATCTTTTATTCTATGGCTCAGTGCCTGTCGGCTGTGAAGCTTTTTTCCAGAAGACAGGGGCATAGGTCTGACTTCACATACCAAGTATAATTGGATCGTGCAGGCAAGGTCATTAGGAAAGCCATGCCCGATCCACAGAGGTGTACAAAAAAGCAAAACAAAATAAATGCTGTATGTGGACAAATATTGGGTACACAATTACCGACTGTAGCCTATTTGCTCCTTTCCGTAATTGACCACCCTTCACACCATCCAGCAACAGAAAGTGACCACCATTGCTTGGTTTTTATATACACTACCTGACCACAGTATTAGAAACATCTTCCATGTTGGTCCATCTAGCTTGGGTAGAGCTCCAATAAGTCTATGCAAAATGTGTTAGTACTTCTTTATCTTATTATCAGCTGTCAGTTCCTAACCAAAGTACATCTAAAGGATATTTTTGGCTTTCTTTATCTTTCTTTATTCAGCAGTGATGCTCAGATGTGAAAATGTATGCAGTTCTGTTATTGTCAGATGCATTCGTATCAGCCCAACACAAACTATTAAGCGACTATCATGCTGGTGTCAGTGCTGTGTGGACAGTGATAATATTTGGTCGCTGGTGGTCCTAATGGGGATCATTTCCATCGATGGAGGGATATAAGGTTATCTTCACCAGAATATAGGCCATAGTCAGTATACGTACTGTCAGGACAAGGTAGGTGTAATAATAAGGTGTCAAATGTATTTTTCAGAAGCACCTGAACGCTATTGTCTTTCTTTCTATTTCCTGCAGTATATCTGCGAGAAATCAAACTATGCTAGCATTTGGTGTCTATGCACATCCGGTAGAGGCAAGCGGTGGCTGGGAATGAGCAGCCTGGGTCTGTCTCACATCCGACTAGACCCCTGCTGTTCTTAACTCTATAGAGAGAGAGGCAAATGCCTGTGGGAAGTGTAAAGGTTGGGCTAACATAGCACTGTCAAGCTGATAACTGAGCATATGAGGAAAGTAGAGGGAACGAATTTCTGAAAGTCACAAGTCTATCATAATTAAAGCAAGGTGATGCTTGGCGAATACTGATTATGGCAGTGACTTTGTGAGAATGTGATCAAACCTTGCTTCTCTTGAGGAGAATATACAGTAGCTCTGCTTATTGAGTTACTGTTCCAACGCAGAGTGCCAACTCTGCATGACTCCACTCTACTCACCTTTTTGTTTTCATATTAGTACCTGGCACCCAGGACTATTTTTCAAGTCTACTACGTTGGGGTTCCTAGTGAGCTGACTAAGTGCCAAAACACTGCAGGCTAAACACCAAGAATCAAGAACACCAACCCTTCAGTCTTCTTCAATGCTACTGTGTTTGTCGCACTGAAGATGATGTCACAACAGTTTTGTGTTGCATCCCCAGGTACAATGAGAGAGTTCTAACAGCAGTGGCAAATAACAAGGTACCAGGGAGTAGAGTCGAGTAACACCAAGCTGAGTTGAGTTGAGTCGAGCCTGTACTATGCAGTGGAAAAACGATTTAAGATTCTTAGTGAAAGCTAGTATTTATGCTGTTACTGCACTTAAAGGTCTAATCATCTGGTGACCTTTCTCATGTATTTCAGTGAATGATGAAAATTGTTCTCTGTAAGATTGCATTAATGAAACTCCTTTCTACATTTCTGGAATAAATTGGGCAAGTAAGAATTTCAACAGAATTCATGCAGCACTTTCTATGACTGCCAGCCTCATGCTAAGTCTACAAAGCATAGAACAATTAGGTAAATAATCTACTTGGTTCCTGTTAAACGGAACTGATATTTGTCCAAACCTTTTATTAACTGACATTTCTGTTGTAAGGATATATGGCTATTGAATACTTCCCTATTATTTTGCTTGTTCACTAAATTTACGTTATTTGAGTCTGCTTGTAGAACATCCATTACCCTTTTCTGCATTGAAAGGAAACTAAAGAGGTTTCCGACACTCATAGATTCTTCAAAATAAGAAAATAACATCACTATATTCAAAAACCTTCCTTTCTATCAAAGGAACTTCAATATGACTTCTGATCCTATTTTCTAAATCGCTAAATTGCTTTTCTCCAAAAATGCAAATTCCTGACCTCTTCTTGCAGCCCTAGTGGTGTAGACCTAGGTACCTACATTTTAAGAGAATGTTTTCATCACACTTCAACTGCTGTAATGAAAAGAAACACACATAGGTTAAAGTAATGCATCAAATGTGTCAAGGAAGCAATGGTAATGCTACGAGAGTTGCAGCTCCAAAACTCTCGGAGGTCGAATGCAGTGCAGCAGCTTCTGTGAGCGTACACTCAGAACTGAATCAAACACTAACAGTACATTATGGGTACTACATAACCTTCTTCTTCCGGGGCTATACCTATTTGGGGGCGTGTTTTTATAACTCTTTCATGCTCTATATCTCCATGATATTAAATAACAGTAGTTATTGTTCGCAGGGGTATAACAATGCATACAAATATAATCATATTGCAATGTAAACATTTGACAATATGCACCATAGACATGTGATAATGCATATACAGAACAATAATTGAAAATTATTCTTTTAATTATGGTCTTTGTTGTAACTGCATTGTGTGTAGTGTTAAATGCCAATCAACTACCCAGTCTAGCACATTGATTTCCTACATGGTTGGTTTCAATGTCAGATTGTAACAACTGGGTGCTATTGCAGTCCCCCTCCTAGAGTTAGTTTTGTGGTTCCTTCATTTTCTCCTCTATAAAAGGAGCAGTGAGGCTAAGCAAGGCTTTCAGCAGCAACATCTACCTGTTAAAACCTGTATGCAGAACGAGGGAGTTCTATTGTGCATGTAAGTAATATGCTAAGTGATCTGTACTTGAATGTAAGCATATTATAGTCAGAGGTATATGAGATGAATGGCTAATCCACCTGTGGGGGAGCAGGTGGGTTTTTGTTCTGTTTTTGTTTTTTCTCTTCTCTTTACAAGTTTGGTGAGGTGGGTTTCCTGCTCCATTCGGAAGACTACCATTCTATGGTTACACTGGAGGAGTGCTGGAGGCTTTCCCAGGACTGACTGGAAGAGAGAGAACAAGGCTGTAGTTCCTTTAACTACTTGAGGACGGTTTTCCAAGGACTGGACTTACTATATGTATATGAATGGATTGTTCATGTAAGGACATTTAGGATTGGGATTGGTGTATATTTGGGTGTGTATATTTGTGTTTGTTTTGATGAGTGCATAATACACTGTATAAGTTGTAACAACGTGTTGGTGGTCCTTTACCCTTACCTTGGGTATAACAACTTTTCCAGAAAAAGGGGAAGTCTGTTTCAAGATCTATAGTCATATTTTTTTTTTCTAAAAATCTAAATATCTTGACAATATTGAATTGTGAACTTATAGAATCTGCTGAATACAAGAAAAAAAATAATAAAAGAAAAAAGGGAATGGTTTGATAAACGTTTCCATTAAACTCCTAACTGACAGAACTCTCTGTCAACTGCCAATTGCTTCGATTTAGTTATAGACCGAAAGAACATACATTATATCTCTATATATTGCCCTTTTAGAAAGTGATCTAAAAGCATCACACTCAGTACTACTAACCTGCAAAGTGTAATTCTATAAACACAAGCTAAACGTGAAGAAAAAAAACTGACATCGAAGGCATGCTCTTGCATCTCAGGTAATGCCACATATAACAAACCAGCATGCCAATCTGGGTGCTGATTCTCATCTGTGTGTGGGTTTTTTCATCACTGTTTATGTGGGTATCTCTCTCTGTGGGTGGAGAGGCCCCAGGAGAAACACTAGGAAGTGCCGTGGGAAAGACATGACGATGCAGGCAATTTTGTATTCCAGCTTTGTAGCGGCTAAAAAAAAACAGAGCTTGAGTTTTAGGAATAAAACAAAAACCTTCACTTACTAAACCTTCCTTCTCAGTGCTAGTGCTAAAGTAACACTTTACCTGACCCCCACTTCATAACACTGACCTAAACATACCATTAACGTGTCACGGCAGACAGTGCTATCATTACTTAATAGTAGTCATCTACATACATTGGACATAATCTGTCATGACAGATGTCATATTGTCAGACATATCATGCTGTCACGATGTGTCTATATGACACTCTGATGTGTCTATGCAATAGTGTCATAGTGTCACAGACTTATCATAACAGCATTATGTGTCTAGGACACTATGGCATGATATTTCTGAAGCCTTTTCCTATTCACTTTGCATTCATTTGCTTGACAAAAAGCTGTTTATGAGGTTATATAACTTTTGTCTTGAAAACAGACACAAGGACAGCATTTACAGATTGTGCTAAATGAAAATGCAGAGTTAAGCGTTTTTCCTTTGGCATGAAAGAGTTTAAAGCAGACAGTCTACTCTGCATACTCCCAGGAGTTTCAGAAGGTTGCACTGACTTAAGTGACCCTTGCACAGTACAGACAGCATCATAATGCTGCTTACTTGGCCATTAAAACAAATGACCCTTTACTGTCTGGAGGTCACCAGACAGTGACATTTGTTCTCACGTTACCTGACATTAAAGTGATACCTTTTGCAGACGGGCAGTATTTGTGCACTTTGTTAAAAAAAGCCTTTAGGTTAAGACATATTAAATGAGGACACATTTCTCTCTGCTGCTTGATTTCATGGCTTATAAGCATGTAAGACTGCAGTGATGTTCTGTTAGATGAAGCAAAAGGGCCTTCTGTAACAGCTAACAATGTGTGAAGTGTCACCCACACTAACTGCCGAAATAATAGAAGTGGAGCTAAATGTGTACCATCTTTTCTGTTGAGCTTCCCAAAGTGTGCTGAGTGGCTGTCAGAAGATCTTGATGAACTCTGAAAGGAGCCCGAGGGGAGTGATGCCACTAGTGGATCTTCACAGTAATCTAGAGAAAGAGAGAGAGGGAGAGAGAGGACAGACATCACTATGTGCTGTAGACATGGCGTTTCCGCAGCTGTTTTTTCCCCCTTGCTTGGAGACTTTGAATTGTGAACTGACAGATAGGCATTCAAAGACTTTTGCGCCAGGTTTCCGACACAAACAGAAGGGATTCTGCCTGTAAAAGGGCTGGACCCTGTAAGAAAGGCGTGGAGATGCAAGAAGTGCAAATCACTATATGCTGTGTCTAATCTGGAGGACAATTTTGAATGAATTTCCTCTTGAAACCTGGTGTTAATTCGTGGTAACATCTCAGGGCCATGTTGTTTGTAGATGTCCCCTCACAGTATCAACAGTTGTAGTGGCCAGAGCGATGCAATGTCCTCAACAATGTTCTAAAAATAATATTTACTAACACAATACTATTTAACAGAACTTGCCAGCTAGAGCACAATTAAACCCCTCTGGGATGCTTTGGTAGGAAGGAACTTTTCTAACATTGGGGAGGGCAGGTCAAGTCAAGTCAAGTCAAGCCACATACACACAGTACACAGAGAAATGAAACAACACAAGAACAAAAGCAGAGCACCCCAAGACTACATAAACCCCCCTCACTCTTGTTTATGTTTTTGCTACTAACCTGAGACTTTTTCTTTTTCTTTTCTGGGTCTGCTAATGTGTGCAACTTAACTGGCAGTAACTTGGTTAAAAGCAGATGTTAATTTAAGTCTAGCTTAGCAGGTATGAAGAACAGATGTGGACTACTTAAAGCACTGTTTTACTTCACTCTTGATAAGGGCATCTGCCAGATGTTGTAACTGTAATATAGCTGTAACGAAATACACAGAGTGCAAACAGAGCAAGAGAGAGAGTGCAAGAAAAGCACAAGAGCAACAATATAACAGGACAAGATGACATGTGTATTGAAATCCCCCAGTTTTACACAGATCAGGTGTCAAAGATTCAGTCAACACTGATTTTTTGAGAACCAAAGAATCATCGTTTTATGTTGAAATCCCCACAATAATGCAGAAACTGTAAGTATCTTCTGCCTTTTTTTGCTTTTTTTTGTGGCAATAAATATACTTTTTCTGGATGTTTTCATACAAGGGAACCCGTTCACCTCGTGGCGGTGTCCCAAAACTTTTGTCCTGTGACCTGTCACTATCATATCTCTCCTGGGAAAGCACTCAGACACCTCAAACTCCACAGTTCGGAAGATCTCCAGGAGACCTTTCCAGCAAGTCCTCATTTTTAGCCTGAGTAGATCATGGGTTATTCCCCGAAAACCGTGAGCTGGAGCGCATTCAGATGCATGTCCGTCTTTAAATGCGATAAACTTTTGTCCTGTAACCTTGCGAGTTGCGGCAGGGAAAATGACATTTTTTTCTGGGAGCATCTTTGGGGACATATTTAGGGTTCACAAAATAAAATATTTAGGCCTTTTTTTTACCAAAACACAACAGCGCAGGTTTTTTGCTACACGCGGGTGCTCTTGCAACGTAACCCCCACAAAAAGCAGGGGATTACGATAGTCTATCATAGCAGTTGCAGAACAAGTTTGAATAAATGACAGATTATGAATCCTAGTAGCTGAGGTTTTTTATGGGCAAAAATGCAAATATAGTGGTACACAGGAAGAAATAATAATTGTGCAAATAATAGCAACAGGGCAGAGAATTTGCAGTATATAATAAAATCAAAACAGTTCATTAACACAAGCATTGTATTTGGAGAAGGAAGAAGTTCTGTTCCGGTGTGTGTGTGTGTGTGTGTGTGTGTGTGTGTGTGTGTGTGTGTGTGTGTGTGTGTGTGTGTGTGTGTGTGTG
>JBBPDE010020295.1:0-10848 GCA_037974605.1 Nannopetersius ansorgii
CATTTTGTAAAGCTGCTTTGAGACAATGACCATTGTTAAAAGCGCTATATAAATAAAATTGAATTGAATTGAATTGAGAGTGGGAACAGTTTAAGCTTCAGCAGGAGGACTCCCAGGGGTGCTAGCGTTAGACGTTCAGATGCCTAATACCGGTACTGATGGTATGGTACAGGTGTGCAGGTCTCTGTGCTGTTTGTGTGTCTAGAGTGAAGTATCTCCACACATGTGATGTGTGACTATCTTCTCTGCTGTCTTGTTCTAGTCTCATGTTTAGATTCCCCTCGCGCTAACGGCACCGCCCCTTTTATGAAGGGACTATAATAATTGTTTAAACCAAGGAATGCGTGTCTGTCATCATAAGCCAATCAGAGGCAGCCTATCCCAGCTGCTATGGGCGAAGGCGGGGTACACCCTGGACACTCGCCAGCATGTTGCAGAGACAGACAGCCAATCGCGCTCACATTCACACCTAGGGGCAATTTAGTGTGCTCAGTTGGCATATCCCCAATGCACGAACGTTCTTGGTGGTGGGAGGAAACCGCAGCAAACCCACGCGGTCACAGGGAGAACATGCAAACTCCACACAGAAAGACCCTGCGCCCAACACAGGAGTCGAACCAGGACCTTCCATGCCACCTTATTATTATTATTATTATTATTATTATTATTATTATTATTATTATTGACCTAATCGATAGTGCTGATTATTATTCATTAAAGATTGGGCTCGTCTGTCAGACCAGAAAGGTCACCCTCACCAGAAGGAAACATTATAATATACAAAGGACAGCGGCATGAAAAGCCTCTAGTGTTGATATCAAAAGGTGCATATGCATCAGTGGGATTTATTACAGATCAAATCCTCTTCATTTCCTATCTGATCATAATCCTCATGCGTAAAAAAAAAACCCCAGTGTTCTGCATGGCGGACCTGCTAAGCAACGATTCGTTTATTGCTGCATCCCTAATCCATTGTGTGCTGCTATACCATCTACTCTCATACGCATTTAATAAAAGGCAACCCTCCAATCTCACATCAAGTAGGTGAAAGTATGCTAAAAGGCCGAACAGCTAATCACTTTCCATAAATACTGGAAGCCCAGACACAACATGGGGAGATTTATTAGCCCCGCTCTGCTACTGTTATTCCTTGAAGACAAATTGTTAGACATTTGTTCTCCTTATCTCGGACTCTAATCTCCGAACCTGGAGTATCGTTAACAAATTCTTGACTTTATCAGCGAGTTTGCAGCTATCTAACAGGACAAACAGTGATAAATTGTATTAATGGCCATAAACAGTCTCTTCTTTATCTTGGTGTACAGAGATGAGGTATGCACCTGGTACATGGATTTCAAAACAGGGTTGACTTTACTGAAAGGGCAACAAAGTTTCAGATGCATGGTCCAGCAGGAGGACTATATGTTATAATTACTGTGGTAAATTAAGCCAAAACACACATGAATATAACATGGGTTTTATCAGGATTAGCCCACTGAAGAACTGCATGGAGCATGAAAAGTACAGACTAGGAACAATACAGAGAGTTGGTAAATGACAACATTCTCATTGTGTACAAACATACTTGGATCAGTGGAGGGACGAGGTGGTGCTCTGCATCACCAACATACATTTGTTGAGAACATGTGTAGTGATCACTCCTCCTTCATTTACATAAACAGGAAACTCAGGAAATAATCTCGATTGTCTCTATAGTCTCCTTATTTCTCCAAAAAAGTTATAATAAAATAGCTTTTTAATCTGTTCATATTTTCTAATGTGAGGTCTTTATCTGTGCACCAAATTATAGTGAGTAGTATCAATAAGAGTATCGGTAAGTATCAATATTGGTAACAGTAAAATCCTAATGATACCCGCTCCTAATATCAACTTCATTAGCTGCTTTTTCATAATGCAGTCCTGGTCCTAAAATCTGACTGGCTAAACCATGTTTGAAGGCTTAACACAGCTTTGACTGCCACACAATAACTGGACTGTGTACCGAACTGTGAATGAACAAATCTTTGACTGTTATGTTTCTCCTGTAAATCCCTCACATGTAAGAAAACTGGCCATCACCACTGTTAATATAGTGATAACATAACACTGGAAATCACATATTGTCACGATTTCCCCTCTCTCCCTAATGATGGTAGGCACTCAGGCAGACTTCCATAACGATATACTACTTATTTTCTCAAAACAAGCAAAACAAAACTGACATGTGGGTCAGACACAGCACTATAGCTTTCTGGAACAAAAGGGATGAAATGAGAAGTAAATGGACGGTGGGCCGACAACACGGGTCGGTCCCAAGGACCTTAAATAATAATCCAAACACCCCATAAACCAATCGAACCCAAACACCCAACTAAACACAGCTGATACTAATAAAACAAAAACCAATAACCCTTCATAATGAAAGTCCAAAACAAAACTCAAAACTGAAAAAGGATGGCCTCTAGTGGCCTCCTACCCTACAGTCCCCAGCCCTGACACATATAAGCAACAGGTCAGTTTTCTGGTGCATTATTGTGTTCATGAAGTCCTTTATATCCACCATGGACATACATACATACATACATACATACATACATACATACATACATACATACACAAACACACCCACACACCCACACACACCCACACACACACACACATAAATATATATATATATATACACACACACATATATATATATATATAATATGTATATGTACAGACATACAAACACAATTGTATACAGTATATATAGTTTTTTATGTGTATAGTGTACTTTTAAATTATTCTGTTGTTTTATTGTGTTAAGCAAATTTTTCTGGGACCAATAAAGTTTTCTGCCGTAAAAATACAAATTAACAGAGACTAACAGAGAGTTATCTTATCTTATCTAAGTAGCATATCTATCTTTTTCAATGACACCCCATATAAAAATATAATTTTCATATGGTGGGCCTTATAAATAAATATAAAGCCACTCCCCCCACTAGCATTTAACATTAAGATGAGAAACTTTTATTGTCATTGTATGAGACTAAGTATGTGATTTTGTTCATTTCAACCTTAAATTAACAAATTAAAAAAATAAATCACTATGCTGCTCACTACAGTCCACCTTGTTTGCTAACTTCATCAAAATGAAATATTGGGAATTATGTCCAGTATTATGAAAATATGTTTGAATATCCATATTTTAATGCTCACCCTTACACCAGATGTCATTGGCAAATAAATACATCACATATATATTTGGAAACCGGGGCCTTGTGAAGATGTCGTTTTCTAAAATGTAAGACAAAAATGGGTTTAAAATTCCTCCACTGCACTGTAGTGATGTTTTCCGTCCGGAGATCATTTCCACAGTGATCAGTTGAGGGCCTGTCTGTTATAACGGGTGATTTCACCTTCTACAAGCTCCGACTTCCTGCACACGCGCCTGCAAAGTTTCACACAGAGTGGTCTGACAGCGCGTGGCTGCCTGTTCGGCGGGGGGGACGTTCTGAGGCTCCTGAAAGATAAGCAGTCTCAGTGACTTCACAACAAAAACATGCCAAGCTATGTTATTGTAAAGGCCTTGCATACGTTGACTCCTAAACACAGATGTTTGTGATGGCACCATGCAGCTGTTTAAATGCTGTTCACACTAATACCAAACTAACAGAGAAGTCCAGACACAGCTGAAGACGACCTTTGGAGAAGAGGTGGGGGTTAAAATGTTAAAGAGAAAGAGAGAGAGAGCGAGAGAGAGAGAGAGAGAGAGAGAAAGAGACAGAGAGAGCGAGAGACAGAGACAGAGAGATAAAGACACAGAGAGAGAGCGACAGAGAGAGAGAGAGAGAGAGAGAGAGAGAGAGAGAAAGATGGAGACAGAGAGAGAGAGAGATAAAGACACAGAGAGAGAGGGAGACAGAGACATACAGACAGAGAGGGAGACAGAGACATACAGACAGAGAGAGAGAGGGAGACAGAGAGAGAGACAGAGAGAGGGAGAGAGAAACAGAGATAACCAAACTAATAGCCCTGATGGTGTAAGCTGAAACACTAACGTCTTAATTCGTTTAAGGTTTTATGGAAGTGAGACTGTCGTAACCCGTATGCAATGTATGAATGGAACAGTGAATATTTACAGGCTTCAAGCCTTTTTAATCCCAGAAAAGTGATTATTTGAACCCTTTAATATATTGAAAGGCATCACAATTGCAATAAATTGCAATATAACCTCACCACTAATACTCAGCCCACGTCGTACAATCCTAACTGAAAATAAGGCGCTACAAAGAACCACCTTGGTGGAAATAACCAGAGATATATTTGAATTCCATTAGATTTTTTTAATGGAGAGGTTTTCAGTATGCATTCATAAGTATGGTCTATTTTCTTATGCTAATGTTAACAGGATAGCCCATGGTGACCCGCTCACATTTATTCCTGATAAGAAATTTTCATTTTTCTTCACAGGACAGACATTCAAACAGCTTGGAGCCGATATGAAAGGCATCATGATTACTGCATAATAATAAAAGTAGTGAGGAACATTTTATTCGTTTTGGCTGAATGGTTTACGTCCGTTATGTTCAAATAAATGTGGAATGAAAAACGAATAGGTCTGTGCCTCAAAATGTCAATCATACATGACAAAATGACAGTTAAAGTCAATGTGAAGCAAAAACCATAATGTACATTCCTTCAGTACCACACAGGCAACCGAGCAATGGAGCAGTGGAGCATGTGCACCTCCAGTATGGGTTTGATATTGAAAATGGTCTTCTAGTGTAAACAATGCATACATTTTCTCGGGATTTTATCAAACCAGTGATCAGTGAAAGAGCCTCTAGGAGGAGATTCATATGGAAACCTATCACTTCAACCTCACCATGATCTGCATGGAAAAATTGACTGTGACCATCAAAAGAAACGGTTAACGGTATAAATACGTGGGTTTAAATTATTTGGTTATAAGGAATTAATTCGATTATTATATTGTGATGCATAAATGTGACAATGTGTATTACAGGGAACTCACGTTCCATGGATTATATTTAATGCAAATGAATTGCTTTAATGCTAAAGTCTGAAAATAATTAGCGCCAATCAACAACCCACTCCAGCATGTTTAAGTTCCTGCACACACTTCCGGCCCAGCTGCAGCCTCATTAGAAACATGTGCAGCTACGTTAACATAATTTTTAATTTACTTTCATCAAATGCCTTTTAGAATATTGTGGGATTTTGGTTTTGTGAATAGTGAATCAAAGAATGAATCAGATCATGAACTGAGTCACTGTTAGGGTCGAGGGGGCTAGCCAAATACTAAACATAATTAGAACCAAAACACATGACAGGTGGAACACAAGAACATGTGACACAAGCAGAACAGAACATAACGCCAAAATAAAAGCCCTAAAACCAAGAACAGAAAAAAGAGTCAAAAAACTGAAAAGCCGAACCGTGACAGTCACACCAAGCTGGATTAAAATGATGAATACTAATTATGAAATAACATCATCTGTAGACAATATAGTATGCTTTCGTTGAGATGGAAACATGTCTTAGTGCACAAAGTTAGAGACGTCGTATCCAAACAAGACTTATCCATGCATTCAGTTCCTGCAGGGTTGATTACTGCAACATACTCCTCACTGGGATTGTAAAAGTGTCTATAAGAGCTCGTTCAAAATGCTGCTGCTAGAGTTCAAACCAAAACCGGGAAAATACATTACAACACTCCAAGCCAGACCAGTGAGTGAAAACCTGGTGAAATGGTGTTTATTCCCTATGCTGTCCGACCATATCAGATCAACTGTAGCCAGTTTTAAAAAAAATAACGCACTATTCTCCTCCATGAATTTTTTCATTGTGGTATCAACATTTTCCAGTGCAATGCTGCAAACCTAGTGCATGCCACCGATTAAAAGATGTGATTATATTTATCACTGCATTTTGTCACAATGCCCCTACAATATGAAATTCAACAAAGAAAGCAGTGAGAAGTTCCTGAACATTAAAGATTTATCTGTAAACTCCATGTTTCTCATACAGGGCACATAAAAAGCCAGAAGTCGTTATTAATTTAACAGACACGGCACTAAATTCAAATCAGCTTAAAATGTGTCCTTGGTTCTACCATGGCGTTCCCTACTAAGATTGATTTTGAAATGAAGAGAATTTTGTAGACTAATCAAAATAAACCATGCTGTTCTTGTTCTGGCACTCAAGGTGTGTTTTAGGCATCATTACTATTAAACAAATTTATTCCTTTTCCATTAGACATGTTTGTCTATTTGACACATTAACTGCTAAACAGTTTTAATGTAAAATCATTCAGGATCTGTCTTAATTAGCTTTTAGTGGGCAAGTTCTCACAAACACACGCACACGCACACGCGCACACACACACACACACACACACACACACACACATACACACAGCTCTCCATCTCGCTTTTATCTTATCTCTCTCTTTCTCCATCTTTTTCTCTTTTCCACTCACTTTTTTTCACTTTCTCTGTCTCTCTTTCTCTCTCTTTTCTACAGTCTGTCTCTTTATGTTTCTCCTCCCCTCTCTTTTCTTCTCACTCTCACTCTTCCTCTCTCTCTCTCTCTCTCTCGATTTCACATCCTCAATCAAGCACTTCCTTTAAATCTGCTCAGTGCAGCTGAGTAAAAGAAAAGCGATATTTTATTCTGTCAGGTATGAATCTATTCATACAGACTTCACTCCAACATGAAGAATTATCTAAAGAATCAATAAGACAGAAGTGGAGACGGTTATCAAACCGCTTTGTTTGAGACTGTACATCTTTCAGCACCTGTGAGAATAAAACTGCATGTTACAGTTCAATCTTTTCAGTCTCAGTGACTTCACTTTTCACAGAAAGAGAAAGAGACTTCTGGCTGTGTTGCTGTTCAAACACAATCCAGCACAGAATCTTCAAACATCATGAAAGAAAAACAGGAATTTCTAAAAATTTACTGAGACGGTCTGTTTTATAAGGCCATATAGACAAAATACACTCAGGTCATTTATATACCTGCTACATTTATGACATTTAGCAGTAAAACTTTTTTTTATATTACTCTCGTCTTTGTCTCTTTGTGTCTGTGCCGTCGTAGCATGAGCAACTTCCTCCAGGATCGATAAAGATTTCTGATTCTGATTTTAACAACTTTTAATACAGAGAATAATGTTATGGCTCTGTAGATTTTAGCATCATTTAACTAGATTGAAATGAACGAAGTCAATGGCGTCAACGGAGCTCCAGGATGAGTTCATGTTTTTTTCATCTGAAGGGAACGTTGTGTTTCCGTAGAAAGTTGAGTTATGTTGTGTCTTTGTCCTTGGTTTTATGAAAAAAATACTCCCAGACTTCTTTTTCATTGTTAGCTACTACCATAACTGTTCTTTTTATTAAATGCGTGCATAGCGTCAACCTTAGAGGCCCTCTTCAGGTTAGGGTTCCAAAATTCTCTTTCTCTCTCTCACTCACACTCACTGTAACCACTTAATCCTCACTAGGGTCTCTGGTACCCAGAGTCTATCCCGGGGTCAATGAGCATGAGGTAGGGACTCACCCTGGGTGGGATACCAGCCCACCACAGGGCATACGCACACACACCATTGACTCACACACTCACACCTACGGTCAACTTCAAATCCCAATTCACCTGACACGCATTTCATTGGACTGTCGGAGAAACCGGAGACCCCAGAGGAAACCAAGCACATGGATTCAAACTGCTAGCCTTGTGAGGCAACAGCGCTACCCACTCCACCACCAAAATGCTTTATCGGAAAAAAAATAAACTAGAAGATTGTTAAAAGACAACTAACAACACTTCATGACAAAAAGAGGACATAAATGTGTGCGACAATCAAGTTTGTATTGTTAGGTAGAGTAGAAGAGCAATTTAGAATTAACTCTCATGTAATTAATTCATCAATTGCTGATTCATAGAGAACATCCATTTTATTTCAGTTTAATCAAGTAATAAAGACTGAATTATTTTTAACTGCGCAACAAAATATTGTAAACACAAATTCCAAGTAGCTGTTTACAGGATATTAAGGAGCCATTGACCTACCACTGAGGATCATTGCGTTTCTAATCCATCTGTCACTTCAGTTGCGACGTGCCATCAGGGGCATCACGCCTCATTGAGTATGGTGAGGAACATCCTTCCCCACTTAGGAATCTAATCAAGAGGTCAGGAAGCAGACATCAGCTAAAAACCTATCAAGGTGTCCTGAAGGACACACAGCCTGCCCACATTTTAGTTTAGAAAATGTAAGAGGTCACTTAATAAGGAATTTGTCTGAGCACAAATATAACAATTATTTCTAATGAAAATGAAACTGAAATTGAATATATTTCATGCATGATTATTTTTTCAAGCAAATACTGGTCAACAGCGAGGTGATATCGGTTATTATAGTGATAAATAAAGGATGCAGTTGGTTGTAATTTGGGGTTTATCTAATCATTTTATGATGTAAATAATGTGAGCAAGCCTAGTACATATATGGTACATATGAACGTAATACATGTGTTTCATATATCAGTTCTCAGCCTGCAGTTCCTAGCCTGCAAAAGGGCGAGCTTCAGGTCAAGGACGCATAAAGCCAGAATGGCTGTTGGCCAGTTTGGTTTTAAATAAAAGCCTTAAAAGTGCATGACTAGTGCATCCCAAAGGCTGTTTACACATTGAATTTCATGCTTTGTGTCCGGATTGACTTTAGCTGGCTATCATTTACATTTTTGACAAAAATCGGTCCCCAGTGTAATAACAATAAAATTTGGTGAAAACATACATATTAATGATTTCTCTGATGAATATTGTGACTTTAATTTAAACTGTGACTATTTTCGATAAATTAAGGTATACAGACCGGCACATCCATTTCTTTCTTGAGCTGAGGGTTAAATAACAGTAGTAGCAAAAAAAAGCAGTAATGTAGTATAAAATAAAAGTAGTAATTAGGTTCAGTGTCTGTACTTACAGCTTGTTATGGCAATGCTGTTTATAATGCAGGTTACTGTTGGAAGGGTAAGCCTCAAGATTTGAAAATTCTTTCAAGTTGCACGTTCAATATAAAAACAATTCATCAGCTCTACCCCAGTGTGAGCAAATTGGAGCCAATATTTCTCATCAATACATACGTTGTTTCTGATTTTCTCCTGTGTCTTTTCATACGGATCGTTGCCCCAGACGGGGCTTGGTATGCTCTAGTGTATCCAGCGTTTCCTCTATCCTGTCTTCCTTTGTTTATCCTTTTACCTGCTGGTCAGCACTCAGAAAATGCTCCTCTTATGTAATGTTATGTGAATATAAAAAGACACTTTATATTTACCCTCTTACAGAATTTGGTCAAGGCCTATCTTTGACCCCTGCTAAATCATAATATGATCACAATGCATCCTGGATGTCCTGACATCTGGCTTTTCTGGCTTACCTCATCACTAAAATGTTGGTGCAGGGTCTAAACAGTCTCACGGTGTATAGAATACGCTGTACTGATTGAAGATTTCACCTTAGAATCAGAATGATGTAACAGTAGTGTTAGTAGTGTAGTGTAAGTAGTAAAAGCTATAACCAAATCCATGCCAGAAGCGCAACAATTGATAATATGTCATCACACAGCAATTTAACCCCTTATTATACTGAGTTCCCTCAGTTTGTGTTGATGCTTGAGACGTCAGACGTCATGCTGAGCTATGTTGGGTGTTCCTATGTCACATTCAACATTCAAAAAACATGTAATAATAATAATAATAATAATAATAATAATAATAATAATAATAATAATAATAATAATAATAATAATAATAACTGCAACTGGGGTTTTAAAAATGGTGTTACAACCAAATGCTCATAAAGAACAAAAATGAACAAATGTCTTTTATTTTTGGTTTTAGAAACAAACAGAAAAAACATGAACTTTCAGGATAGTCTCCGCACACAAGTGGGAGGGGAAAAGAGCAGAGGGAGGGGCTCTGGAGAGCGAGAAAGCAGAATTGAAAGGACCTATATCATGGAAATTTTTGGATTCATATGTGGACCATGTGTCAAAAAAGCCCCGCCACTGGCTGTCCACTGCTTCACTTGGTGAACGGGTTAAAGGCAGAGAACGTTTTCACGCTGTTCACACAGTGTGCTGTGCTGCGTTGTGTTGTGTTCAGGCTGGACTATAAGGAGCCATTTTACTTTACTTTAAAGATCCAAATACAGCTTATTTGTGAGGATAAAGACAAAAGAACGTTGTGTAAAATACAAGGAAAGTGTGGGATAAGAACCCTCTAAAAGTCCAGTGAATATTGTACCTGACTTGACAGGTCCTGTTGTTATTAACCCCCACACATTTCAGCCAGGTAAATAAAAACCCGGCCAACCCGAGGTGTGCTGAGGGGTCACCTCCCAGGACGGATTCGGAAGCAGGATCGCTTTACATGACTACTTTCCGCCTACTTCAAATAATGCTCCAAATAAAGGAAATATTTGGCCTTTTGCTGGTTTATGTAATACTAACAGCCTCAAGTGCAGAACAGTGGGAAGGAAAGAGCTGAGATGAAAGGCAGGAATGAGAAAATAGAGGGGTAAAAGAAGAGAAGCTGAAAATGAAGCTTTGAGTCGTGTGTCAAACGAGTTGTTAAGATATTCAAATGAGTAAATATTCAAAAGGTGCCCAATTGCTTTGGGCATTTAATGTTACATACATTTGCAAAAGTGAAAGGGTCACAAAGTGAGTGAAGTTGTTTTGTTGTGAACAATACCCCGCTCTCTCACACACACACACACACACACACACACACACACACACACACACACACACACACACACACACACACACAC
>JBBPDE010020338.1:0-10845 GCA_037974605.1 Nannopetersius ansorgii
AAAACTCAGGCAACAATTTTCAGTAAATCATTTTCTGGAGGCAAATATCCCTGGAGTCAAATTGAGCCCTGAGGGTGAAAAGTGTTAGTGAATCTGAGGAGAACAGGAGGGTTAAGGGGTCATGGTGCTAATTTTCTCTTAGCTACAGTCCCAGTGTCTGAGACAAAGGAGGAATTCTGAATCTTGAATCTGCTACATTGATGTGATGTATCAGGAAAAACAGAAGCGCAGTTGATCCTCAGGTGTCTGGGAATGTCAATGCAGACCATGATGAGACTGTTTCAGCGAGAACAGTCGGTCCAGATCTACACAGACACAGGTATAACAGTAGAAATGCAGTGCAGCAACCCTTCATTCCAAAGATCAATGACGGGAGGTGATGAGAGGTCAGTGGTCCACAGGCACTGGTCTGCAGATACGTGGAGAACAGTGATGAGTCATTCTACACCATATTCTTCACAAGTCAGGGAGGCGCTTTGTTAGCATAGCTTGGTTCCAGTTGTCCTTATCCTTAGAGTGAAGGGTCTTTTCAAATTAGTACAAAGTTCTTGTGACTGATTACCTTCATGATGATCCATTTCTGTGCTAATTAGAGCGGTCTTTTCAAAAAGGACATTGCTCCCATCCACAGGGCACAAGGGGTGACTGAATAAATTATGAAAAATGATGTAAATCATATTGTGGCCTTCTAGACCCGGAGGAGGAACTTCCTAAAGCTGGAGGAAGAAACATTGGGAGGAACCAAGACTCAAAAGCGGAGCCCATCCTCCTCTGGTCAACCCACAGAAAGAGAAAGGGAGTCTCTATTGAGATAATAACAGGACTTTGTGTACAGACGTAACCAGATGGACCCCGGCATTAGGAGCAATCTCTTCTGGAGCTTTTGAGGAGCAGCTGCCCTTGAATGGGGGAGGATCATGTGGGCAGTACAACTCAACCAAATCAATCAAGGATACCTGATCAAGGGATCCAGCAATTGCAGATCTGGAATGAGGCGGTGAACTGGAGCACTGGTGGGTGTCAGTTGGGCTAGACAGATGGACATGCTCTTTTTTTATTTAAACTTATTTGAAAAGAAATAGCACTTCAGGAATACAAGCGAATGCTTCTCTTTAGCTCAGGCTGTCGGTGCACGACCACAAACTACTTCACTGTTATTCTTGCCTCAGCACTTCACGGCATGTGCACAATTCAGAGCTATTGATTGGGAGCCTGTCTCTCGACAGTGCTGTACATACTGAATCATAATGCTTAATCAAACAGGCACAGTCTATGACCTTATAGTAAAACATATCGATGTAACTTAAAGGGAAAATTTCAGTGATTTTTAAAAATTTCTATGTTATTCAATGTTTAAGATTTAAACAGAGTGGTTTGATGTCCATTTTTCCACAGTGGAGGTAATAGGAAGGAACCAGGAGTCACAACATCTGTTCCACAAATACAGGCATTTTATTTACTCTCCAGTGCATCTACAGGTGTCTTTTAATCAAATTAATGATAGTGATGAGTAAACTCATGCATGTTTACATAAGCTTTAATTTAGGCTCCTGATGTCTATTCAGGTGCAGTGTCTAAGTCACTGCAGCATTGTTAGTGAGCAATAAGGACTATGTGGATTGATAAAGCCGGGAAAAGAATTCCCAGCTGCCTACATTATGTGTTACCTTATCTTTGCTGTGCTAATGAATGAGAGTGCTCTCTTGCTTCGTATGTGCTTTGAAGTGAACATGTTCCCTGCTTTTGAAGTTCACATGGAAGTGAAAGTGCTTCTATTCCGCCCAGACGGCTTTGATTCTCAGACCAAACAATGCCCTGGACAAAAAGCAGCCTCGGCGGGCGCTAACCCCGGACAGCGTCCTAACTCAGGCTTTGTGATTCCACCTGCACCCTGTCCTGAACAGCACCATGCGTACTGTTTATTTAGGAGAGACTCACAATGACCTGAGAAAAACTCCACCGGACTCTCCAAAGCTGCTGAGTGAGACACAATCAACAATAAAAGCACCACACAGTGACCCCTAGTGGAAAAAGGCTTCTACTGCAACACGCTGCAATGCTAAACTACGCCGTGCAAAACAATTCACTGCCTACATTTGATTGTTTCTGCTTGCTTTTAACATTCTGATTATATATTGCTAACTAAAGACCAAGTAAAAAAAGACCTTAATGTCCAGTTGCTCAGAGTCCTTCGTCTACTAGGACAAGAATCACATAAATATTAAACATAGCATGCTAATCGACTAAATGTCTAACATAAACAAATTCTAAAGCTTTCAGTTGAAGTAAATTAGCGGTTCTTTATTACAATTCTTACCCCGGGGGTACCTGTTCTGAAGTTAGGGTATAAGGGTGAGGTATTTTAGATCAACCCAAGAGCCCCTTGTGAGCAGGGAATAAGCCAGGAATAAGCAGCGTGGAGCAGAGAGAATGGATGTCTGGCTGTCCTGATTACTGCCCACTCAACCCGCGGCCCCTGTTCGCCTGACAGCAGCTGACACAGCCTCTCTCGCCCGCCTAAAGCTGACAGGCACTTCATCACAATTAACACTCATCATAACAAAGCCGAATGAAAGAAGAGAGGGCGAGTGACAGAGTAATCTGAACTCTCTGTCAGTAGCCTGCTAAGAAGACGTCTTTGAACCGAGCATTGGACTGGATTGTGACAAGATAAAGGCAAAGTAACCATATACTGCAGACTTTTATTCTTGTTAAACATCTGAAACTGAGTGTAACTTAAATAAAAATATGTCAAATAAAAGTTTTTCATTTCATCTAAGATGAGAGAATCTGACTCCTATTAACTTGTTGTTTATGATGCAAACTCTAGACTGTCCTTTACCTTTAAATGCACTTGTTACTGTTTCATTATAACTGTTATAATTAATATTATATTAGGGGGGTTAATTAGGACAATAGTGATGAATGCAAGTATGACATCTGGATAATAAAAGTACTCATATAGTGAAACTATTTGTTAGTAAAGAATATTGAGTGTATTTTTTTTAATAGATATTATATTACATCCTATGTATTTATAGAAATATTATCTACTCAAATATTTCTAATGGGATAACACCTCCATATCACCTTTCACTGACCTGCTTTATTTGTCCAATGCAAATAAGTGAAATGCAAATTCGTTCATCCCCAGACTGGGATCATAGCCAGGATCTGTGTGGTTCACCCCGAACAGATGAGGGTTAAGGTGTCAGCCCAGGCTGCCCGAGCACTACAGTCCACTGGGGTTCTGGATTAAAACAATGATGTTCAGCTTGGAGCTTGAATCTTGAGTGACTGGACTGTAAATAGTACCAATATAGTGGCATTAAAAGTGTAACCACCTCTTCTGAATAGCACTTATCAAAACATGCCACAGTCACTGGTGTAATTAGGGTCCCAGGGACTCCAGTGCAGAAATGCATGAAATTAACCTTCAGTGAATGAAAAAAATGTTTGTTTCTGTTTCAGCCAAGTTGCTGCGCTGATGTGCGGGTGATTGAAGTAACTATTTTTGCAACTGTCCATAGCACAAGAAGCAATATAAAGACGTAAGAGTTTATTAGAGGTTGCTGGTGGACTATGCGGTTGGGGAGTTGCCCCTGAGATCAGAAGGTTGATGGTTTGAATCCCAGACTGATAGTGGCACCACTGCTCCCCGGGTACTGTTTTCCTGGCTGCCCATTGCTTCACTTGGTGAATAGGTTATATACAGAGGAATTTCACTGTGTGCTGTTGAGTGTTTATAGATGACAACATGGTCACTTCATGATAATGTCCTCTGCTAGTGAAGTGCTTACCTGTTAGAACTGTAACAAAGTGAGTGGCTGCCAAGTTTTATCATTATGTGCAGTATCTTATTATTATTTGTAGGTGGTGGCCTAGTGGGTAGGATACTTGCCTCTGGACCAAGAGGTCATGGGTTCGAATCCTACCTTCAGCACACCACCACTGGGTCCCTGAGCAAGACCCTTAACCCCGAGTTGCTCCAGGGAGACTGTGCCCCCACTGCAAACACTCCTGATCTAACTAAGACTTGCAATCTTATTTCTTATTTTCGATCTTGTTTTGAGAATAATAGACTATATAAGAGCAGATTTTTTTGCTCTTATCGTCGCTGTCCGGTGGAAACCTCATATGTCCAAAACGGCTATTTTTCAGGAAACTGAAAAAAAACCGTTTTATAGTCTGAATAAATGAATACTGTGTCATCAAACATCCCAAGCTATAACACTTTTCGTTGGTTAATAATTTCTAAATTTTACAGGCCCACGTGGAGACTGACCAATAATATTGATTTATGAAAAAAAAACAACAAAGACCAAAAGTGGAGTTATGAGGTTTCCGCCCGACAGCGACGTTATATTGTATATAAAGATTGTTTTAAGATATTTTTTCTATTTAAAGAAATCTTTATCTTTAGAAATGATCTGTCAGTGCAGTAAGATATTTACAGTTGATAAGAAATATGGAAAAAGATAAGTTAAACAATCTTTATAACCTTACAAAGCCTGCTTTTGTATAGTATAGTATTCTCAAAACAAGAACAAGACGACTTTTAGGCTAGAAATAAGATTGTAAGTCTTAGGTAGGTCAGGAGTTTTTGCAGTGCTGTTGTTAAGCAATGGAAGTCGCTTTGGATAAAAGTGGTAAACTGATCACACGTGAACACACAACCTCATGTAATACAACCCCTGCATTTACCCCGTTCGCCAAGTGAAGCAGAGGGCAGTTATGAGCACAGCGCCCAGGGAGCAGTGCGTGGGGGCTGTACCTTGCTTAGGGTACCTCAGAAGTGCCTAGTGGTCTTGGGAATTGAACCCACAACTTCCCGATCACAGGGCGAATGCCCTAACCACTAGGTCACCCCAAGAAAGTAGACTTTGTATGTGAAATATCACTCAAAATCAATATTACTTCTGCTCTTTATTACGTACAGTAACAGACCCGGTATAGAGAATAACACATTTGTGTTAACTAGAATATAACATAACAGTGATTTATTTATCTACAGTATTTATATCAATCTCTCTTACATTTTGTATGTATAGCATCGTGTATTTTGTACAGAGTTTTTATTTTATTTTCATTTGACTTCTGATTCCGATTCTGATTCTGATGAGAATTAGTTGTTGTCCATATAGGCTGCAGGAGCATCACCCAATTTTGTAAAAAGATAAAGGTTTTCACTGTAAACAGTTAGTACGTACTGTAATTGTATGTCAGTCTAATACTCCTTAACTGAACTGCACTAGTAAATACACTCAGCAGTCGATGTGCTCTGCTCTTTTGTGAGATGGCTATGAACAGATGGCATGCTGAGGTGAATAATAAGCACCTCTGAACTGACCGCACTCAGCCTGCTCATTCTTTCACTCACACAGAGACCGTGAACCACCACCATGCAGCAAAAACGTCAAGTGCCCCTCAAGTGCACCCAACAGGTGTATACAGTCACAAACACTTTAATATTCCACTTCCAAGCCGGTGTCACTGCTTTGCTGAGAATGATCCACCATCCAAATCATATCTGCTTAATGGGGTCCTGTGGTGGTCCTGACCTGATCAGGAATTAGTGCAGAGAAACGGATGGACAAGAGTCTGAAATTGCAAAATACAAAAGTAATGGTGGGCATAGATTAATTTTTTTAAATCTAGATTAATATCACTGTAATCTTGGAATAAATCTAGATTAAAATGGTTCACTTGAATTCTGCCAATGGTCTGAAGCCCCCCCCCCCCATCAAAAATTATCCCAAGCCACCCTAAATATATAGTCATTATTGTACTATTTTTAAATTATATATCCAAACTGATACGCACTTTACAAATATAAACAAGACTATGAATTGAAATGAAAATTAATAAGTCTAGCTCTCATTATTGAATTAAAATGATGTAGTGGCTGTTGAAGCTGCTGTAGGTAGCAGGTGGGCATTAGGACCCAGGCAGAGCTACACGGCGCTGCTTGTTAGCGAGTAGCAACCGGAGCTTGTTCAGTAATATTTCTCTGGTAGCGCCGTTTGTAGTCAGTTCAACAGAACAATACTATGAGTGTCTTTAACTGTTCACTGCTTAACTTTACTTGTTTCCTTAAGTGAAAGGAAAGGTTTGGTGAAAAGTTTTCAAAAGTTTTTCGGGTGAAAAGCCCAATAAGAGTCACACGTTAACGCAGCCGATAGCGGCCCACCACTATACAAAAGTGAACCTCTGTGGTAAGGGAAGCTGATAAAATAGACAGAGTGTTGATACTGGGTACTTGTACTGAACTGAAGTGGCTCACCGGTGAATATTTAGTATTAGTTAAGAAGATTCTTTATTTGTCACATGCATAGTTATACAAGAACAATAACCGACAGTGAAATTCTTTCTCTGCATTTAATCCATTCACCAAGTAAAGCAGGGCACTGCCACCAGCGAGGCGCCCGGGGCGCAGTGTGCGGGGACTCTGCCTTGCTCAGGGGAACCTCAGTGGTGACACTAGTAGTTGGGATTCTAACCCCAACACTCTGATTGCAGGGTCCACCCCCTAACCACTAGGACATCCAGCAGGCCATATTTGCTCCCTCCATTCCAAAGAGACTTCATTAAATGCCCAGTACAATGCATTATTATGCAAAACACGTGACACTTGCACGCATTCTTAGTTGCCTAATCTGAAAGAGAAGAAAAGACGCCTCAGAAGAAAGAGAGCGGCTTTGCATATTTGCGCTCGTACATTTACATTTACATTTATGGCATTTGCCAGAGTGGCATACACGACTGCTGCAATCTACAAAGAACATGGCCCTCACACTAGTCAGCCCAGGCTTAAACTGAGAGCTGCTAGCAAACCAAGATTACGCCATGTGTTCACCGTGAAATCACCGAGTTTCATGTAATAGTCTGTTAACATTGACAAAGGCTAAAAATGAAATAACAATCAAATAGTATATTACTTAAGATACAATATTAATTGTATTTTATTTTAGAAGAGCATCTGGTCCTGAACTGAAGACCAAATGTGCTGTTGCACCATGGCTCAGACTGCAGAGAACAGTGAGAGATCGCTGTTATGCTGGACGAAGCCTGATAAAGACCACAAATGCAGAGAGAATGCAGATTATTCAGTTTGCGCGATCTTGATTATAGCCTTTGTGCTATTAGGCTTCTGCTGGGAGCTTAAGGCCATCCTGCCCAAACTGGCTTTATTTTGGTGGGTGGCACCATCTTTCAGTGTGACTGAGGGATTTACTGTATAAACTTTTCTGCAATATGTCTTTGTCATCTAAGGCAGGCAGAAAAAAGAAGCCTTGGCTGGATTAGCTGAAGTTCCTTGACCCGGTGTCACTAAGCCTGTATTCAGCGCGTCCTCCAGACTGTGACCGTCTTTGTGGGCCAGAACAAAAGTAGCCACAGTTTAGATCCAGGCTTTAGCAAATATCTGTTCCTCTCGCTTCCTCCTTCCCTCTCTCTCTCTCTCTCTCTCTCTCTCTCTCTTCTCTCCCTCACCCTTCTCTCTCTTACTCCCCTCCCCTCTCTCTCTCTCTCCCTCACCCTCTTCTCTCTCTCTCTCTCTCTCTCTCTCTCTCTCTCTCTCTCTCTCTGCCTCAGTGCTAAGCCCCTGTTTCTGTCCTTCTCCCTCTGACTTTCTCTTCCTCACCCTCCCCTTTCTCTCTCTCTTTCTCTCTCCCTTCTCTTCCTCACCCTTCTCTCTCTTGCTCCGCCTCTCTCTCTCTTTCTCCCTCACCCTCTTCTCTCTCTTTTTCTCTCTCACACTACCCCTCTTTTCTCTCTCTGCCTCTCACTCACCCTGTTCTCTTTTTTTCTGCCTTTCTCTCTCTGCCTTTCTCTCACTGTCTCTCTCTCTGCCTCAGTGCTAAGCCCCTGTTTCTGTCCTTCTTAGAGGGGCTCACCACTAGGCGCTACACACACCAATCCAGCTCTTTGATAATGTCACGCTGCTGTGTCAGTAATTAATGCAAGAAGGAAATCCCATCCATGGTGAGGAATGTTATTAGGATGCATGAGAACTGAACATCTGTAGAGAAAAGCCCTCAGTAAGCCCCCAGTCAGTAGACCGTTAGCCGTTAGCTCTCAGTACCACCCATATTATCTCACGGTGGATGGCTCAGCAAAGCATTATTTATGACTTACTACAATCTGTCTGACACAAATGCACAAAGTTATTGCACATAAAAAGGGGAAATAAAGTTATAAACACTTAAAACCAACTCCAGGATTATTGGCACCTTCCAGAAACAGAAACCATATAATAAACCATATATATATAACTGCTTGCCATTTAAATAATCATTATTCTTAGCAGAGGGTTGTGTTGTTAGATAAACACATGGGGCCAAAATATTGGTACCCCTGAAAATAAATAAAACCATATAAATAATTTTTTATTTTATTGCCTTTGGGTTCAGGAATCAGAGAATATAACCTGGGTTTATAACAATATTCTATTTCCCTGGGGTACATATATGAGGTTACACACATGTGAAGTGTCATCCATCACCAAGGCTTTAACCAAAGAGCTGTCAGTTTAAATGAGACCGAAGACTTACAGTGATTAGTCTAAAAGCACAATCAAGGTTATAACATGGGGGGTTTCCACTGACTGGTACCAGCTTGGTTCAGTTGAACTCCACTCCACTTTTTTTGCTTTTCCATCACTAAAATCTGGTATCTTGGTATCACCCTGGCCGAGGTTCCAAGCACACTGAACCGATACTAAATGATGACGTACACATTGGAGGTTACTGATTGGTGGTCGCTATGGTTACACCAGTGTTGTTGACTGAATGTTAGCCGTCGCGTTAGCATTTGCCTAATGTCGCTTCTTTAAGCCTTGTCTGGTGCAACTTGTCTCCGTTTTGTGGCAGACAGCTACAAACCAAAGATAAGATATAAAACCCCCTGATTTTATCCATGCTGGCGATTGTAATGATGCCGGGTTGTTTACCTCAGCTTAGAGCGCTCCGCTCGGGCTGTTGCTCAGAATGTTTGGTCGCTATAGCAACCAGCTGTAGTGGAAAACTGTAGGTCAGAAACCAAACTGAACAGAGTAGAACCGAACTGAACCAAGCCGAGCTGGAACCAGTCAGTGGAGAATCCCCTATAGAGAGGCGTGATTACAGTTTTAGAGCACTATGGTGTTTAGTTGAATTACAGGCTTTAAAATTTTCCAACAATTCTTGAAGGATTTTTCAGCAGATGCCATCTCCATGACCAGAAGCTTTTTACATGTTTTTTACATCCAAACACAGACCAGGATGGACGAGTGGTTAAGGCGTTGGACTTAAGATCCAATGGATGCATGTCCTTGTGGGTTTGAACCCCACTCCTGGTATAAATGCCTACCTTTTCAGAAATTTCCTCTGGGATCAATCAATAAGGGATTCTGCTTCTGAAGTCACAATTGCAGCACCTGAACTGCAAATTGTAACTGCATACAAACCAACTGCTTGACAAAATCCATTGCATCCTGAATTTCATTAAATACCAGAAGGTTTTAGCCTCTGCCAGAAGTCATGGGTGGACCTTTCAGCCAGAAAATGACCCGAACACGCACCAAAATCCGCACAAATGGTTGCAGGGACAAAAAACATCAATGTTTTACCATAGCTGTATCAGTCTCCAGATCTGAACCCAACTAAAAACCAGGCAATCCAAAAGCGAAGAACCAAGACTATCAGGGAACTGGGGATATTGGAGTGGTCCAAGAGCCCCCAACAAGAGGGCTCGTTGGGTGGAGGTGGCTCAGTGGGTAGGATACTTGCCTCTGGACCAAGAGGTCACAGGTTCGAATCCTACCTCCAGCACACCACCACTGGGTCCTTGAGCACGACCCTTAACCCTTAGTTGCTCCAGGGAGACTGTCCCCTGTAGTTAGTTAGGGAATGGAAGTCGCTTTGGATAAAAGCATCTGGTAAATGTAAATGGATCGCTGCTATAGAGGGGTCACCTCTATGTGGCTCAATGTTGTCATTATGAGGATATGTCCTCATTTTTTAACTTTTTCCACAAAAAGATTGTGCTACAAAAAACATTTTTGCAAAACACAGTAAAAATAAAAACATGCAGCTTATTTGTCCAAAATATTACCCATTGCATATGTGGTTAATTTAATATATTGAGGTGATATATTGGGCTCTTTTTCATGAAGAGTGCAACAACTCAGGAATTTACTATTTTGTTTTTAACCTCAATTTATTTACCACTTATTTTACCAGAGAACCTCAAGGTTTAAGGCCGATAGCACTGTGTTCATTCTCACATTTTCTTTCAAAGCATCAGTGCTACTAAGAGCCACTGGAAATCTTGTCAACAAATATACAGTAAAACAGAGTGTCTGTTCAATATGAGCCTTTTTTATGGTTGCTTTAAAAGTTGCATAACTTCATATGATGCATTTGGTGGCATCACAAAGTGAGTCTGACAGCAGAATGGAACGTTTTACCACTCGTTGACTCGACTGTCAAACACTTACACAACTCTCCACAGCTGTAGTGTCCCTAAAAGTACAATAAATACATTTACAACCGCACGCTCTCTCCAGATTTACATCCCCTTTTGCAATAATTGTTTATGACCCACAAATCAATGTGGAATAAAGACATATGCAAAGTCAATTTCAATTTCAGGCGTATTGCCATGTACTAGATAATATCCAGACATCATTATAAGAAATGAAATTCTTGGACTTGGAGCCAACTCAACATTGCATAATACAAAAAGTAGAATACATAATAATAATACAGATAAAATGTTTATTTTAAGCGATTTGGCAGGATGTTCTTTGAGAATTAAAACGGGATTTTGACTGTTTAACGCCTATATGACTGTTTTAATACTATA